>PVHX01011029.1:0-44539 GCA_004024805.1 Geosciurus inauris | reverse complement strand
CTCCCCCACAGTGAAAACAGAAAGTTATGATCTAAAAATAATACAGTGAGGTTAATGGTGGTGCAGTGTGTTATGGATCACTAATGGCAAGAGTACTAAGGAGAGGAATTAGGAAATAGAACAGGGAGAAGTAAGTGATGATGGGGCGGAAGGGAACAGAAGCAAGAGAGAAAACAGAATATTTCTGGAGGCAGAATTTAAGTGGAAACACATTATATTATCTTTGGATCCCTGGTGAAAGCTAGGTAATGGAAAAAAGAGAGTCACCCATTGTTTGGTTGCCCACTTAGCAAGGTTGTCCTGGACCTGTTCAGTGGCCAAGTTTCTCTTTATTTTTGATCAAATCTTTCCCAGTACAATTACAAATTCTCTTGTACAGGCAATTGCTTATCTGTAGCAATCATGTCTAGTGTATGATTGACAATTATTGTATTCAAAAAGTCTTCCCTTTGCTAAAGCATTTGTATTTTGAATCATTCTCAGTGGATTGGGTCTCGCTTCTGCCACTAGAGGGACATGACAACATTATTTTCTTCCTATAACCAGAGAATATCTTCCAACAGAAAAATCCCTGCCCCCACCCTACTATAGCCTGTTTCTCCTGGACAAGTCAGCATGGATCATATTGTCATACTTCTTCTAGTTAGGCTTTCAAAGACGTGAAGCAGGATCTTAATAATGTATGAAATATCAAACAACTGATAGCTCTGCTGTTGGTAGTTCTCATCTTCTTAAGTCCTTAGAAAATAAATCATGTTTCAGGTGCTCCCCCATGTGCATGTACCCACACAGGTATACCTGCATCCCAGGCTGTCAGGAAAGCACCCTTCCTGTGTGTTTTATTTTCTTTTCAAAAAGCCAGGCTAGGAACTCTGAGGAAAAGTATGGACATGTTCTTTCCCATATATTCTTAGTAGAAGTGAACGGACTTTAAAATAGATTTAAAAATACATTAAATTTTGATAGTGTGTTAGGGTTTTTCAGAGAAATAGAACCAGTAGTAGTTTGGGAGGTAGGGAGAGAGAGAAAGAGAGAGGGTGAGAGAGAAAGGAGGGGATGGGAACGAGCATTATGGAAGCTGAGAAGTTTCAGGATCTGCAGGCTGCGAGCTTGTATAGACAGTTAATAATATGGGCCTGTTCTTGAGTGTGAGTTAGTAGAGGAGAGCTCGTTAGTGAGGAATTTGGAAAAACTTTGAGGAAGCACCCTCAAAGTTATTGTTCGGGGCCATCTGGTGCACTAACGAGCTCTTGGTGCCTCAAAACTTTCAGCCTTTGATCCTGTGAGTTTTGGAACCTGGCCAGTTCCCACCTCACAGAGATTTTATAGCCTAAGGCCAGTTGCATAATGCTGGACTGCATGTTGGGAGGGGTTGCTGTACCTTTTTAAGTCCTCCAAAGGAGAAAGAAATTCAGGAGAAGGATTTCAACTGGAGAGATCGGAGAAGGATTCCAACTGGAAGGAAGAAGAAGAAGAAATTCCAACAGGAGAGAGAGCCAGAAGAAGGGATCCATCTGAAGAGGAAGAGATTGAATCCATCTGAGAAGAAATTTCAACCAGGGATTTCAACCAAAGAATCTGATGCTTTGAGTAAGAAGAAGAAACCTGATGATGAGAAGAAGGAAGCTGACTTGCGAGGTAGAAGGCAGATTCTCACCTGTGTGTTTACCCCACTCTTGGTGTTGCTGATTTTACCCAAGGCTGGGTGTTGAAGGTGGTGATGACGCTTTAAGTGGAAAAGAAGAACTCTCACCTGTGTTGTTTACCCTACCCTCGGTGTTGCTGATTTTGCTGATTTTACCCGAGGATAGGTGTTGAAGGTGTTGATGCTGCTGTGAGTAAAGAAGAAGGATCTTGAATGGTGCTTTGAGGAGAAAGACTCTGAAGGTGATGATGGTGCTTTGAGGAGGAAGACTTTTACCTATGTGTCTACCCCATTCTTGGTGTTGCTTATTTTACCCAAGGCTGGGTGTTGGAGGTAATGATGATGCTTTGAGTGCACTTGCAAACCTGTGTTGTGTTATCTGGTGTTGATTGGTGAGTGCTTATTGGGTGGGAGCCGCTCTCGCTTTCTTTTCTTCTATATTATTGATTCATTATATACAATATTCAGTATTGCAAAGTATAACTGTTGCTTGCTTTGTTATATTGTCTCATATTAAAGCTTATAAAACCATCCTGTTGTGAGGCTGGTGATTCACCCCACAAATCTGCCTGGATAAATTAGTCTGAGCTCAGCAATTCTTGGTCATAGATCCAGACCAAGACAGAGCTGGAGCCCAAGTTCCAGTCTGAGTTTGAGTGCAAAGGTCTGAAAGACTTAATGCCTCAATTCAAAGCAATCACACAGGGAGGGTCAGCCTTTTGGGTCTCATCAGGAAGTTGATGTTCTTTACCTAGTCTACCAACTCCAGTGTCAATCTCATCCAAAAGCTTCCTTGCAGACACACCCAAAATAGTATTGGACTGAATATCTGAGCACTCCATAACCCTGTCGGGTTGATGCCTAAAATCAACCATCATATAGTTCATGGCATCTGGACCCTGTCTGGGTCTCTGGCATCATCAAGCCTCCCAGAGACAACAGTAGGCATTCTCCTTCCATTGTAATGGATTGTGCCCAGTGAAAGGCCACAGCCCCAGGCAGAATTGTTGGGCAGTCAGATGTTTTGGAGCAAGGCACATTTGGAGTACCTGACCTGTCACATAGCACCAGGCAATGGTTGTCTTGAAGGCAAACTACAAAAGACATCTCCCATTTTGTGAAATCTGTTCTGTACTGAGGAATATTGAATGTTTACTATTTGCTATGTTCTGGTCTAAGTTTAAATGCATTATTTAAATTTTAACAGCCACTCTATGGAAGAGGTACTATAGTTATCCCTTGGGGACTGATGCACAAATATATTAAAGCAACTTAGGTAGTATCCACATCAGAAAAATTGGAGACCCTAGACCTTTACTCAATTTTCCTGACTCCAGTAGCTATGTTCCTATTGCTATGGTATATGGCTTTCTGTTTACAAAGGTCAATTCTGGACTAAATGAAAAGAATCTCTGGCTGCACCACTGAATCCCTTTGGAGAAGTATTCTCTTTATTTCAGTGGGTAGAATTAGAGCACAGGGAGGTCAGACTAACATATTCAGTGTTGTTCCACTCTATAACTTTCCTGTCAAGCTTTTGCTTATGATAGGGTCTAAGCTATCTATTACTTCTCTACCTCTTTCCTAATCCATAGAATAGGCTTAATGCCTACTGGTAATTGGATTAGTGCTAAGTAGAAATGAG
Organism: Geosciurus inauris; assembly: GCA_004024805.1. NCBI lineage: Eukaryota > Metazoa > Chordata > Mammalia > Rodentia > Sciuridae > Geosciurus > Geosciurus inauris. Next base: position 41,249 of record PVHX01011029.1, on the reverse strand, counting down.
AGTTTATGTAAAATTCCAGTGCAGTTCCCTTTCTCTGCCAACCTATATGAGCCCAGTACATACTTCCTCAGCCAAATTACATGAGATAGCTTCCCAGAAGGCTGTATAATATTCTCATGGTGCTCAGTCCAGACTCCTGTTTCTGAGACCCACTGAAGCTCAGGCTTTCCGGTTAGATATAGCTGCTTCCCAGGTGAGGCCACCTCAGTAAATATCATGCTTTATGAAATTACAAGCTGAGGCAGAACCCTCTCTGTCCTTTAAAACACTATTTTGTCCTTCCCTTCCTATCTTGCTTACTGTTGGTTCTATTATCACATCTGCAAATTTCTTCATTTTGCTTTCGTTGGTGATTTTTTAAGGATATATATAGCTTGCAAGAAAGAAATTCCCAATTTTAACAGTGTCATTATTTCCCATTATTGCTGGTTTCATTTTGCACTGCTCTAAATCTTCACATGCAAATGTTACCTTTAACATTTTTTTTTTTTTTTTTGGTACCGGGGATTGAACTCAGGGGCGCTCAACCACTGAGCCACATCCCCAGCCCTATTTTGTGTTTTATGTAGAGACAGGGTCTCACTGAGTTGCTTAGCGCCTCGCCGTTGCTGAGGCTAACATTTTATATTTTTGAATTAAAACAACTAAAATGAATGTTGCCTAAAAATGGAATCTTATCAAGCCTTATGGCAACCTACCCTAATTCTGATAACTGAAAACACCCTAATGTATTTCAATATCATTGGAACCCATCATCTTAGTCCAAGAATGTCTCTCACAATGCAGTATTGTAAAGTGACGCTTAACTTTTAATCAGCAAGAAAAATAGATGAAAACAATTATTAATTAAACTCTTAGAAGCTGTAAATTGGATTGCTGATGTTCCAGATGAAGTACAAATTTATGGAGTAGGATTTTCTTTAATTTTTTTAATTTTCAAAATTTATTTATTCATTTATTCTAATTAGGCATATATGACAGCAGAATGTATTTTGATTCATTGTACACAAATGCAGCACAACTGTTCATTTCTCTGGTTGTGCATGATGTAGCGTTGTACCATATGTGCAGTCATACATGTACCTAGGGTAATGGTGGCTCATGCTTGTAATCCCAGCAGCTCAGGAGGCTGAGGCAGGAGGATCATTGAGTTCAAAGCCTGTCTCAGCAAAAGTGAGGTGCTAAGCAACTCTATGAGTCCCTGTCTCTAAATAAAATACAAAATAGGGCTGGGATGTGGCTCAGTGGTTGAGTGCCCCTGAGTTCAATTCTCAGTACCAAAAAAAAAAAAATAGTAGTGTATAATACAGTATATTACTATATAACATATTAATGGTATATGTGTAATGTATTTAGTATAATGTAAACTATGTGGTATATACATAAACTAGTAACATAGTTATTAGCTATTACCAAGTATTATGTACTGTACATAATTATATGTTCTATACTTTTATACTACTGGTGGCACAGTAGGTTTGTTTACAACAGCATCACTGTAAGCACATGACTAATGCACTGTGCTAAGATGTTATGATGACTCTTATATCACCTCACACTAGGATTTTTCTAGCTCCATTATAATTTTAAGAGGCTACAGTCCTATATGTGCTCCATCCTTGACTGAAATTCAGTATACTGCAGGTGGTAAGTGTCTTAGGTGAGGTTCCCCAGAAGAGGACCAAGACAGGGATTTTTGTGAAGGTAATTTATCAAGGGAGCACTCTCAATGGAAGAGAAGGAAAGAAAGTGAGATAGGACAAGGGGCATAAAATAGGATATAGTCTCAGCTGGGACTAGCTCCAGCCTTTACCTGACAGGGCATTCTGGGGTGTGAATTATACCACAAGGTTAGTCTCACTTTGAGATAGGGGTGATAGTCCTATTCATAACCCTATCAGTAGGCCATGGGTGGAGGTGCTGTACATAGCTGTCAGTGGATCATGGCTAACTGGCAGGGGCAGTTCTCTGAGAAGGGGCAGCTGTGGGTTCTGAGCAGTGACTCTCAAGGCTTGCTGGGTATTCCTGGGGCATGTGAAGGGGATGTGAGCAGGGCACCAAGAGCATCCCCCATTAAGAAAGTTCCTTTCCTTTTCTATCTCAGGAATTTTTTAAATACTAGAAAAGCAGATAAATTGCCTTGCTTTTATTTAAGGAATAATATTATTAAGATGCTTTGAATAATTTTTTTTTAATTGTTGGCCAGAGTTAACTACAATTGCAGTTGGAATCTTTTGGTTTGCTAGTAATTTGTGGTGATGTGCTTGGAAGAATTTCCAACCTTTAATTCACATCAGTTTCCATAAAACCATAGCAAAAATTAGTTATGTGCAGAACATGTTTTCCTTAATCACCACTTATGAAGACAAAGTTTCCTGTATTTCACTTTAAATCTATAAAATCTGAACTTTTCATTTATGGTCATTTTGCAGACATATAACCAGCATATACTTTTGGAAATATTTTGTTCAGAAAAGCCAGCAGGTCTGCAAGGGGGTGAAACTGGCCTGGGATGAGACACTAACTAGCAACAGACACCCAGAGAATGATCTGCTGCATGGCCGCCTGCCCTCCTCTCAGCTTCAGGTTGATAGTGCTGTGAATACCTAAGGGAATACAAGGTGGTGGCAAGAAATATCTCACCTTTTCAAGAGAAGATGGAAACCTGATTTTTCTGTACTAACAACACAATTTTTAAATATTGGAATAAACTTAAATTTATCATACTCTGTAGGCCAGCTCTGAGAGGTCAGGCATAGCCTCAGGACACTGGTTTTCTTTTGGAGGTCTGTATGCTTGCTTGTAGCTATTAGACTTGAAATTCCTGGAATTCAAAATACATCTCTCATATATCTTTTTATTCTACACAAAAGAGAGCCTTGCACTTAACAGATACTCAGCAAACATTTATTAAATGATCTATTGAAAACTTTTGGAAGCTATTAGCATTAGTCTTTGGCTGTATTTATGATGTACAATTGATTGGGGATTTAGATCACTAGAGATCCAGAGATAAAAGATTTCTCAACCTCCAGGAGTTCACAGCGAGTAGATAAACATGCATGTGGAAGACAGTGATAGTTTATCGGGCTGGAAATTCAATGAACAGTGAACAAATTGAAGATCTGTGAGAGGCAAGCCCAGAAGAGTGCACACAGTTGATCAGGGAAGATTCCCTAGAGGAGGTGATATTGGACCTGAGTTTCGAGCCTGTCCATAGGTGTGGAGGGGGGAAGGAGGGGTTTAAAAGTAGAGGAAGCCGTATGTGCAAAGGCATGGGATTCCTAGAACAGTGAAGATCAGGGAAATGCTCCCTGCCTGGCACCCGGGTTGAAGGATGAGAGGGGAAGAGATGAGACACTTGAAGTGAATAACTGCTAGGTTGATACAGGAGCAAAGCTGATGGACCACACTTGGAGCTCAGCCTGTTGTGTAAGAATCAGGGAAGTCACTGGAAAAGAGGAAGAGGAAGAGGAAGAGCATGAGCTACTGTGACCTGGCTAGGGCCTGCTGAGCAGTGGTGCGCTCTCACCTCCTGTGTGGCAGCGCCCACGGCAGTGACACACCTGCCTTTGCACCTGGACACTTCCAGGCACCTGGGGTCCTTCACATGGCCCTGGGTGTAACATCCATGAAGCAAGAGCATTCCCTGCATTTGTGCTTATGAAGCAGGGAGGGAAAGGACCACCATGAGGCTCTTCAGCAGCCCTTTCTGGCAGCCTGATATGCCTGGGGACGTCTATGAGACCATGACAATGAGCCAGAGAGCTGGGGAGTGAAGCCAACAGAACAGCAAAGATCTCTAGCCACTTATTGTAAGCTGGTGGCTCAAGGGCAGATTGAATTGCCCACTGAAAAGCAATTTGTTTGAATTAGTTGCCATCAATTATTATCTTGTTTATCTTAAAACCCCAAGCTAGCTGGCACAACTTGGCCTATTTTTTTTCCCCTTTGGTTTAAGTCCTACCTGTCATGCTTTAAACACCACCTCAGCTATTAAACTTAGTGTTCTTGTAGCCACAAGGGTATATTTGTATATTTGGAGCAAGAGGTATGCTAGTATGAGTCATTGTATGCACACCTGGAAAAAGTCAAAATGTGTGGAAATAATAGAGCGAACATCGGAAGACTGAGTCCCAACCTTTTTATGGAATTGCTAATTAGCCAAAAATGTCATTGATGAGAATATTACCCCCCAAATTCAGCTTTCCTATAAATTCTGTGCTAACCATTGCTGCTGTTGTGATATAAGCTTTGTTTCTGTTAATTTAAAGAACAAGTAAAATGAAACTTTTTGCCTTGTTTGAAATAAAAAATGCTTATATAACATGTAAAAGTGTATGCCTGAAACATAAAATACAACTAAACACAGCAGTATGAGTATAGGAATTAGGATAAAAACTTAACTATAAAAGGCACAATTTGTAAACAAGGCTTCATTTATGATTACATGACATACTGTTATGAAATGCTTCTTCATGTTAAAAAAATTTCCTGGAATTCCAAGTATTTACAGGTGGCAATCTTATCAAAGTGTGTCTTATTCAGTTTGAGCTGCTATAACAAAATACCATAGAGTAGGTGGTGTATAAAAAGGAAACATATATTAGCCAGGTGTGGTGACTCATGCCTGCAATCCCAACAACTTGTGAGGCTAAGGCGGAAGGATCACCAGTGTGAGGCCAGCCTTAAGCAACTTTTAGCAGGACTCGCTTTCAAAAATTAAAAAAGATAGGAATATGCTCAGTGGTAAAGCACCCCAGGTTCATTCCTCATTACCAAACAACAAAAACAAAACCCCAAAATTTATTTCTCATAATTTTCAAGGCTGCAAATCTAAAATGAGGGTGCTGACCTGGCTGAGTTCTGGCAGCTTTCTCCAGGTTGGGGACTGCTGATTTCTCATTTTGTCTTCTTATGACAGAAAGCAGGGAGGTGGTGTGGGAGGAGACTTGTCTCCTCCTCTTTTTAGAAAGTGAACAGTCTTTTCAGGAAGGCCCCAGCATGAATTTATCTAACCCTAATCTAGTCCAAAGGTTCCACCTCATAATATCATTTAGGATTTCAACATATGAATCGGGGGGTGCACAAACACTCATACCAGAACAGTCTGAGTTGTGTGCAGCAGAGATGAAATGTATTGAGCAGGAATGGCCACTTGTGAATAGAGTCTAAGCAAAGACTTGCTGCTTGTTATTCTGAAGATACAGCTGAGAACCTACAGAACAAATTTTTGTGAAAAAGTAAAATCATTTGGGGTACCTTCTATTGCAGCTGGTGTGAGTTAAATAATACTATCTCATTTTAATGGTCTTGATCAATATTTTTCCATTACTAATTAACATTTGGAGGAGGCACAGGAGGCCCCAGAGAGACAAGACCTCAGGAAATTACTTCATTGTCAAAGTTAGAATATTGTTCTGTGGTCATTTATATACATAAACTGCCTTAGGTTGTTTCAGGAAAAATGTGGAGGATGAATAGGTGGATGGAGAGACAGATTAATAGCAGATATGGATCTCAACCCACACTTAGATGTGCAGGATATAACAATTGTTTACACTTTTATATCTCTATTTGATTAATATTTTGAGCTCACAATTCCACCCTAGAAGAGGAAACTTAAACTTGTTAGGGTATCGGCCAGCCAGACACGAACACCTCTGTGCAGCCAGGAAATCCTTTATTCAGGGGAGTGGGCGCCCGGGTGAAGGAAAGAGGAAAGAGAGAGAGAGGGGACACGCGGGAGGGATTTTATAGAGCCCACTACAAAACCGCGTGGCAAGCTAGGGATTGGTCACTTCAAAATTGGGGGCAGATAAGCAGTAGTGGTCTTCTTTTTGATGTGCTAACCTGAGCGGTTAGGCTTTGTTTCCCAGGTGGAAGATTCTGGAGAGGAACCCCCTGGGGCAGGAACTGCCTTGGGCTTTTAGAGAGGGGATGTGAAAATTAATTACAAAAGGGCTGTTTTTTACCTTACAAAACTCAGTAAATTTAAGGTTTTCTCCCCTTCCCGGAAGGGCTCTGGCTCAGGTCTAAAGAGCTCACACAGAACCAGGCATTGAGTTGTAGGAGAATATCTGGTTCTCATGTCACTTACACCCACAGGTTTTCACTCAGACTCTACGGTTCAGCCTGGGCTTCAGTCATTGGTCCATTCAAGTCACTGCTGGACGGCCCAAGTCTCTTCTGTCTGGTTGTTGTAGGGACAGAGGAGGCAAGACACCAGAAAAGAAACAGGAAGCAGGTTTATTTGACTGCAGTCGGTTCAGAGGGTACAGCTTTTGCTGTAATCAATTCATTCCCCTGAACCTCGACTTCAGGCAGTTTCAGAACTTTATATCCAGCGTATAAAGAGAGGGGCTCAGAAGTTCAAAGTCTGCAGAAGTTCACACAAAAGCAGCTTTTTCTTTTACTGTTTTGGGCAAGTTAACACTTCAAGGACAGCACCTGAAAGGAGAGAGCTGCTTCTCCCCTTTCTTTCCTCCCCTGCCTGCTGTTACCATGGAGCCCAATTAGTAACATCTTCTCTTACCTCTGAAACTAAACATCTCTGTGAAGCTCAGGCCAGAGACCTTGTTAAAGGATCTGTCCTTCTTGTTATAATTTGCATTTACAAACCCGTGTCCTGCTTAAAAATAAAATAAAATAAAACTTTTATAAACCATTATATTATTACTACACTAGATAGTCCAAAAATGTAAGGGAGCATTCAGCACCTGGAGTGCTGATCTCTTTTAGGCCAGTGGCCAAGCAAGGCAGAGCAACAGGAAATAGAAATTTTAACTACATTGCACTCTCTGGTAGAGATTCTTTTGCTAATAGTCCTGAGATCAATTGGAGAAGCCTAATTAAGACTTTCTGTGGAGGAGGGGGTGCCACTACATGGTTGGTGGTTCTCTTCAGAATTGGGCCTCATTGAGTCATGGGGATCATTTCTCTGCTACTAGATCATCCTGGGTCATGTTAAGCCTGTAGTTTGGTTGTGGCTCTGCAGTCTTCTACTACCACCAAGTCAGTCCTTCTCCTGCAGGGTGTATATCCTTCCCTCCCCTAAATCTCTCAGGAGTCTTACCACTCATCTGGAACTCTTGCCAGGGAGGAGAGGCTCAGGCTTCTTTTTCTGGAGTCCACTCACTAATCTGCAGTCATTTATGTCTGTTCTTTCTCTGCATCTTCCCCATCCTGGAGAAACTTTTTCTAGTGTAGAAGAAATGCTCTCCGTGTACTTTTCACATATTGTTCTTCGTATATTTTGGATGGATCCAGACTGACTCTGTTCCACACAAAGCTGAATATTTGGGAATTAAAACAAATGCATGGCTCTCAGGGTATTTAAGCTTCCTACCTTGTCACGTTCTTCCCCTGAGGCAGTCAACATGCGGGCAGTAATTGCCTAAAGGCAGTGCAGATGTGAGGAGATTAAAACTATAGGGTGTGGAATAGCAGGGTGGTGGAGGAAGGAAGAGAGACAGAGGTTTACAGCACAGAAGGAAGTTGAGGCTCACTGCTCCAGGACACGGTATTTAAAATCACTCCAGTTTGAATAGTGAGCTACTCAAAGGGACGATTTGCCAAGTGTCTGGAGTGTCCCCGCTCACTGGTCTTTTCTGGGACATCTGTACACCCAGCATTTAGCTCGTCCTATGGCATTGTCACAATCAAAAGTAAAAGGATGCAAATACCTCCTTGAAAACAAATTTCTCTGAATCCTGGTACGTGCTTGAAACACCTCACAGAAATTAGCTCTTGACAGTGCTAATCTCCTTTTACTACCAGATTAATTTCCACTGCCAGATTTCAGTTGCTTAACCAAGGGGAGTTGTGACTTCTCTCCACCCACCCACCCATCAGTTCACCTACCTATTCAACATTTGACGGGAATCCTCTGTACTTGAAGAAGTAGACATTCCAGTAAGGACACAAGAGTGTCACTGCTTCCAAGCATTTGGTCTATTGAGGATGGGAGCTCTTTACCTAGAAAGTTGCAATACAGTGTAATAGGGCCTTGACAGAAATTGGTGGTTTGGGGGAATCTTTGGAAAGCTATCTCTAACTTTGTCTTCCCAGCTTAAAGATATCATGAGTCAAATAGTCAATTACTTCATCTCTAGCATCCACAAGGGTGTCTATACACCATTTCCCGGACAATCACAGCTGTCCTAAAGATATTTAATCCCTATCAATTACTATCTATCTATCTATCTATCATCCATCCATCCATCCACCAATCCATCCATCTATCCAATTCTGAACTTCAGGTGTAGGAGGTTGAATTAATCATGCCCTTTTATTTATGGCTAATTCAGCAGTTCATGCAATCAGCTGCCTAGGCACTAGTGGGGCTAGGCCCAGCAAGCTAGCTGGGGTCAGAATACAGAAGTGGAAAAGTCACTGTAAATGAGAGGATTGATCTTTTCCATAGCATACTGATGGCTTACCTGCTTGATTTGTTGATTTACCACTTCATTTTAGAAAGGATTGGAGAGGCAGCTGAGAATAAGCTGCTGTACTGACCAGAATCTACAAGGATCCTACCTGGACTGGCCATTCTCCTTGATTAGAAAAACTGGAAAAGCACATAACTCACAAAGACCAAGGATAATAAGCTTCCTTTAACAGAAACTTGAAAATATGGAGTGTTGCTAAGGATAAGATTACTAGCTTTTTTTTTTTTTTTTTGGTACGGGGGATTGAACTCAGGGATACTCAACCACTGAGCCACATCCTCAGCCCTCTTTTGTGTTTATGTAGAGACAGGGTCTCACTGAGTTGCTTAGCGCCTTGCTGTTGCAGAGGCTTGCTTTGAACTTGCGATTCTCCTGTCTTATAGCCTCCCAAGGTACTGGGATTAAATTACTAGCTTAATTCAAAATATTTTGGAGCTAAGCAGCTCTGTTGTCTTTCCTTCACTTTCTAGATCTCTACTCTCCCCAACCCCATTTTCTTTCTTTTCCCTTTTTATTGGTGCATTATAATTATATATAATAGTGGGATTTATTATAATATATTCATATGTGCACACAATAAAACAATATAATTTGATTAATTTTATTCTCCAGTACCTCCCCTTTCCCTCCCCTCCCTCTCCCTGATCATCTTCTTCTATTCTACTGGTCTTCCTTCTATTTTTTAAAAATTTGTTCTAATTAGTTATACGTGACAGTAAAATGCATTCTGACACACTGTATACAAGTGAAACACAACTTCTCATTTTCTGGCTATACATGGTGCAGAGTCACAGCAGTGGTGTAATCCTGCATATATACCCAGTAATACTGTCTGTCTCATTCTACCATCCTTCCCATTCCCACTGCCCCAATCCTCCCCTCACTCCCCTTTGCACAATCCAAGATTCCTTCATTCTTCCCCCTACTATGGATCAGCACGCACTTATCAGAGAAAACATTTGGCCTTTGATTTTTTTGGGGATTGGTTTATTTCACTCAGCATGATGTTCTGTAGTTCCATCCATTTACCCACAAGTGCAATATTTTCATTTATCTTTAATGCTTAGTAATATTCCATTGTGTATATGTACCACAGTTTCTTTATCCATTCATCTATTGAAGGGCATCTAGGTTGGTTCCACATTTAGCTATTGTGAATTGAGCTGCTATAAACATTGAAGTGGCTGTAGTATGCTGATTTTAAGTCCTCTGGGTATAGACCAAGAAGTGGGATGGCTGGGTCGCATGGTGGTTCCATTCCAAGTTTCCTGAGAAACCTCCACACTGCTTTCCAAGTGCCCAACACCTTTTCTGTTGCTGGCATCTCTTCATCCTCAGCTCATTACCAGCTCATGTTTTTGATCATGTTCTGTCACCACTATTCCTTCTTCTGGGGAAATAGCCCTCCCATGTGAGTTTATTTGGTGACACAAGTTCAAGAAATCAGTGTTTCCTCCAGAAAGCAACTTGGTTTCCTTATTTGACCTGTCACATGAAGTATAACTGAATGAAAATGAAAAGTAATGAAATGGTTTCCAATTCTCAGACATTTATTATATCAGTTGTTTACATCCCTGGATCCTTGTGAACTTGTAAGGCAGAGGGCTCCACAGAAGGAATGTGAGCTTTGATATCTAGTAGCTTTACTTTAATTCCCAGTATGGTAATTTATAAGCTGTGCATCCCTAAACAAATCACTTAATTTATCTGAGCCTTGGTCTTCTCCTCTGCTAAAACCAGGGGTAATCATGGCTTGGCACTTTCTGCTTCCTTTGTGTATGGAATTTCCCTTCACCTGGCAGGATCTTCCTCTCTTACTACTTCCCACTTGATCTGAATTCCTTCCCATCCTGAAAACCAAATTCCAGTCACTATTTCTTCAATTGCCCCACCCCTTTTGAATTTGCTGCCCCTTTTGAATTCTTTATTGTGATTAGATATTCCCTGTACTCAATTAGCACTTGTCACTCACTGCCTTTTGAAAACATTATTGTTAAGGAGAAGGAAAAGAAAGCCAAAGAGGTAGTTTGAGAACAAACCATCGTTTTGCCAAATTTCTAGTTAGGCCTCCATCAAATGCATTCATTCTTCATCCTTCAGCAGTGTAAAAAACTGTTCTGGTTTTTCTTATATAGAAATTGGTAAATTCTATTTCCACTTACCTAATTCCAGTTTTAAAAAAAGCTGAACACTGTTATTGGACCACAGGCGTGAGCCTTCTGACCCTTCCTAGCCCTTTCCTCACTTCCTACTAGGCCAGTGATGAGCTTTTCACCTAACAACTGAGGCCAGTATTGTTGTTGCTGCCAGATGACACACTGAACTTCTCACCAGTGGTTTGAACTGTTTCACTAACATAAGCACCAAGTTGGAACCTACATCTTTTTATTTTCATTCCTGCTCCCCTCCAGCAATGACCTTCTCCAAAACACTTCTAACACTCTGGACAAAGCTGTTTTCTTGCTTCCAGCACTTTGACCAGTCCTGTAGGAATTTAAAACTGTCTCCCAGAAACTTGACCTCATTTCAAAACCCTTTTTTTTTTTTTTTTGGTACTGGAGATTGAACTCAGGGGCACTCAACCACTGAGCCACATCCCAGCCCTATTTTGTGTTTTATGTAGACACAGAGTCTCACTGAGTTGCTTAGCACCTTATGATTGCTGAGGCTGGCTTTGAACTCCCGATTCTCCTGTCTCAGCCTCCTTAAGTGCTGGGATTACAGGCTTGTGCCACTGCGCCCAGCTTCATTTCAAAACCCTTTATCAGACCTCAAACAGTTCGTTTGGTCTGGTTTCCCACTCAGCGATACTCCACTTCTGTCCTGGAACTCTGTTGCACCATTAGCTTGGAAGATGGGGCATTCTCTGAATCAGGGTCCCCCAGGACAACCCAGCCCCAACCCTGCACAGATGATGCTCAACAGTCTTATGTGCAGCTAGCTTTCATTCTGCTCATCCTCAGTAAGCTCGTCATTTATTTTTACACTTGGCTATCTTAAGTCTCAACATCTTAAGTCATTTATATTTTTCATGGAGTCTTCATAGCCTGGTTCTAACCCTCCCCCCCGCCCCCAGAAATCTACTGAGAACAAAGCATTCTGCTATGTATACTTATTGATTGCTACAAATGCTGGATCATCCAGCATAGTCTTTGATTCTAATATCAAAGCTTTCTATGCATACTCTTACATATGGATCCCATTTTGAGGTTTGAAAAATATAGTTCTCAAAATCTGATTCCAGATTTCAAGCAGTGTTCCATTCTGTTGCAGAGGCAAAACCATGAAACAAAAATAGGGGCCTGTAAAGTAAAAGTGCCAGGGTAATGACACAGGGAAGAGCACTGTGTCATTTTAGGGTAGCTTAGGGTCGGGGAAGCAGGGAAGCCTTTCCATGCAGTGAAAGCACATGGCTTTATCAAAATATTCTACCCATTCCCACTTTTAAAGTAATACACTTGTCAGTGTCCTAAGGGATACGTTGTCTGGAGTTGAGGGGACTTGAAAGACTAGTAAACATAAGATGCTCAATTTTATCAGAAATCAGGAAGAAACAATTAAAATCACAACCTGACAAATCTGAGAGAAGATATTATTAAATATTTTCAGCAAAATTCTTCTCCATTATCATCATCATCATCTAAAAGCCTGATAGTATCAAGTGCTGGCGAAACTCAGAAGTAAATAATACTTTTCATATATTGCTGGTACGAGGAAATATAAATTGAAAGGACCAATAAGTTTCTTAACTAAGCAATTTCAATTCTAGGTATATATTAACCTAGAGAAACTCTTGAACATACCCAAAAACATATTGTCTTAATCCATTCTGTGCTATTGGAGTAGAAAACCTGAGACTGGGTAGCTTCTAATAAATGGAAGTTATCTGACTAATGGTTCTGGAGGCTGGGAAGTCCACGATGGAGAGCCATCATCTGGGAATGGCAGAAGGGATAGGCAAGCATACATGAGAGCAAGCAATCAATCCACAGCCTCCAGCCCTTTTATAATCTGCATCAAGGGCACTGATCCATTCATGAAGGTGGAGCCCTCCTGTCCTGGACACCTCCCATAAGACCCCACCTCCCTACACTGTTGCACTGGGGAGTACGTTTCTAATGGATACTTTTGGAGGGACACATTCAAACCACAGCATGCACACACACACACACACACAGATGTGTATGTATATGTAGATGTGTGTGTGTATACATATATGTACATATTCCTTGACAACATTTTTTATGATAGTGAAAAATTATAAACAATCTATAGGACTGTGAAGAAGAAACTAAATATAATAGTAGAAGAATCATATCATGTGTTATTGTGTAACAATTCAAATGAATATATGAGAGTTATACATATTAGTATGAATAAATCTCAAAAACATAAATTATGAAGCAAATTATGAAGGATGCATTCAGCATGATACTCTTAATATTACTTTGAAATATATAAAACATCTTTCTATATATTTTGATGATCTGGCTCTTCTACTTATCATGTGATCTTGGGCAAATTACTAAACTTCTCTGTGCTTCAGTTGCCTCAGCACTAAAATGAAAGTGAAAATAATACCTACCTTGTAGAGGGATCAGGTCATGAGTGAGTACTAGGAAATGCTTAGAATAGTGCTGGGCACATCATAAACACTACATATGTTAGTTGTTACTATTGCTGTTATCATTATCATTGATATACAGAAAAAGTGCACAGAAATGATAAAAGTTTATCAACCTGTCTCACAATTGTGATTACCATTGTGGATGATTCCACAATAGAGATTTCATTTCTATCTATAACATTCTATTTATTTAAAATTGACTCTACCAGGGTGAATGTCAGCAGGACATATGTGGATGTTGTGGATATAGGTACTCCTAGCTGTCCTTTTTAACACTTGTAACACTATCCAGTGTCGTGAAAGAGAACCAACCCCAGGACTTACTCCATTTTCCTAAGAGACACCTTGAGAAAACTTCCTTCCTTTCTTACTTTCTAGTAGTTAGAGGAGCAATTATATCATGTTTGACTGATCTGCATAAAAAAAAAAACAAATTATTTTGAATGAGTCTTCCAACTTAGTGGAAAGTGTAAAATTTAGCTAAATCAAATAAAATATACAATTCCATATTAAAAATAGAGAACATGGTGGCATAGTTCTCCCTATTATTAAAGGAACATCTTCTAAACGCCTTTTCTGGCCCTCATCTCCAGGGACAGAGGTTGAACTCATGGTGGTCAGAATACCACGTTCAGAGGATATTATGAAATGCCAAATTGACAGATGCTACTCCTAGCTGACAGCATCTATAATACTCCTGTTATAATGAGAATTCGTTTAATTACGAGTATTGGATCACCTCTTAATTGGAATTGAAATATTTGAAGAATGCACTTTCATGATTCTATGGGTCAGATTTGGCCAAACACTGAGATTTTAACTAATTTCTCAGTTGCTGAGCCATTAACAGGTGGCTTGTTCTCCTCAGGGGCATACAGGACCTTCACATTTGTAGAGTCAAGTCCTAGAATGAGCAGACGTAGGCATGGTTGTCAAGTGGTCAGGCTTGTGACCCTTCCTAAGTCCTTTCTGAAAAGCTCACAGCTGTCTCACTGTTGTCACACTCCTAGGGCAGGTCTTGAACTGAGAAGGAGAAGCAGAGAGAGTCACCGTGCCACCTGGAGAACTCCTTACATAGTTCCCCTCCCCAAACCAGCGCCACTCCTGGAGGTGGGAGGTGGTGTGAATCATTTCACTGCTTCCCATTGAGGGGGTGAAAGAGGCTCTCCTTGTGCAGGTGTTGCTGCCTGCCAGCATTCTGCTTCTGTACAGCAAAAGCAAACGCTGGGTTCACTCTAAGCTAAGGTGTTCTCCAGCCCTAGAGTTGATTTTCTTCTGACCTGCATTTCACCCCACCTGTTCTTATCATTCCCCAAAGGATTGTTTGAAGTTGACCTTTCTTGAGTTCTTAAATTGTTTTCAATCACTTAAATCCTCACAATAAGCCTATGTGATAGGTATTATTATTATTTCCACTTACAAATGGGGAATTAAGTCTTAAACAGAGAAAAAGTTTCCAAGTAACACAATATGTGGCAGAGAATCAGATTTGAAGTTGTGTTGATCTAATTCTGAAACTTGAATTTTTAGTGACTATTACACAATTTGCACTCTTCCATCCTAGGAAGCTTTTTCTAACTATGTGGGGAGTGAAAATTACAAAAAGAAGAAACAGTGGAAACTCTCATAAGTATATAATTAAGCACACTCCTTTTAATATCATGTGAAAAATCCATGAGAAAAAAAGTTACTATTATAAATCTCTGTCTTGTCAGGGAGAGGTAAATAAGATTAGGGAAAAAATAAAGCTCAGGTGTGCTTCCCCAGCTTTTCTAAGATGCTTTTGTAATTGTTATTTTCAAATCATCCCAAAAATGTACCACCACTTGTTTTGTACTAACTGTGATGCCTATCAGGATGGGGCTTCCAAGCCATGACATTGAGAATTCCTAAAAAGCACTGAACTGCCTGTCTTCTACCTGCATTCGGAGTTATTGACCTGAATTTTGATGTGAGAAACCTTAGTAAATCTACTTCAGAACACAAATAAGCCCATTGTGTCCATTTTATGGTGTCATAGGCCTTGAACACAAGAGTCCTTCTTTCCAGATATTCTTATATAAAAACAGAATGAAGCAGGCAAAAACTATGATGAAAGTTAAAATACAAGAAAAGGATTTGAGTGTCTAGATTTTTATCTTAAATAAGTTCATACTTGCTATTGAATTTCCTAAAGCAAATTTGAAGCTCTAGGATTGGAAACACACCTGCTTTGGGTGTATAGCTCTTTGTAGTCATTTCTAGGTCCTAAACTGACTTATAGCAAAGCATGATGGTGCATGCCTTTAATCCCAGTGGCTGAGGCAGAAAGATCACAAGTTCAAGGCCAGCTTCAGCAACTTAGTGAGGCCCTAAGCTACTTAGAGAGACCCTGTCTCAAAATAAAAAGCAAACACCCAAAAAAAAGTGCTGGGGATTTCACTCAGCAGTAAAGCACCCCTGGGTTAAATCAATCTCCCCTAAAAAAAAAACCACATAAAAAAGGAGTTGGCAATTTCTAGGAATTGGTCCACCTGATTTTTGATGCTTGCTCTTCAGGAATATTAAAAGCTCAGTAAGGAAAGAGGAATGTGAAGTCAGGGCTTGGTCAACTGTCTAGGTACCCATTATTTCAAACCTGTGTGTGGGACAATTAACCTTGATGGCCTGATGGAGAACAAGAAGAAGGAGCTGCAGAAGGGAAGTGATGGCAGATATCAGACAGTGAAGTATTTGGGGAAGTGTCCACCTGGCATCACTTTCTGTCCCTCATTTCATACACAAACACACATCTGCCTAGTTTGGGCCAGATGTTAACTTGTCTGGCAACAGAGCTGACCTGATCTTTGCAACTCTGAGATTCATTCCATGATTTTCTGCCAGGGGAAACCATTGTGTGAGCATCCAGATAATTTTCTAGACATTCGAATAAAAAGGCTCTTGCTTGCAGATACGAACAATCAGTGGAGTGGAATTTGAGTTTTCCCAGCACCATGTGTTGAAGAGGCTATCTTTTCCCCAGTGTACGTGTTTGGCACTTTTGTCTCATATAAAATAACTGTATTTAAGTAGGTTTGTCTCTGTGTATTCTATTCTGTACCATTGGTCTACATGTCTATGGTAGTGCCAGTACCATGCCGTTTTTGTTATTATAGCTTTGTAGTATAGTTTCAGGTCTGGTATTGTGATGCCTCCTGCTTCACTCTTCTTGCTAAGGATTGCTTTGGCTATTCTGGGTCTCTTATTCTTTCAAATGAATTTCATGATTGCCTTTTCTATTTCTATGAGGAATGATGTTAGGATTTTAATTGGAATTGCATTGAATCTATACAGCATGTTGGGTAGTATGGCCACTTTGAAAATATTGATTCTGCCTATCCAGGGACATGGGAGATTTTTCCATCTTCTAAGGTCTTCTTCAATTTCTTTCTTTAGTGTCCTGTAGTTTGCATTGTAGAGGTCTTTCACCTCTTTTATTAAATTGATTCCCAAGTATTTTACTTTATTTTTTGAGGCTATAGTGAATGGGGTAGTTTTCCTAGTTTCTCTTTCAGAGGGTTTATCACTGATGGATAGAAATACAATTGATTTATGAATAGAAATGAATAGAAATGCAATTGATTTAGGAGTGTTGATTTTATATCCTGCTACTTTGCTGAATTTGTTTATTAATTCTAGAAGTTTTCTGGTAGAATTTTTTGGATCCTCTCAGTAAAGAATCCTTTTGTCAGCAAATAATGATAGTTTGAGTTCTTCTTTTCCTATTCATATTCCTTTAATTTCTTTCATCTGTCTAATTGTTCTGGCTAGTGTTTCAAGGACTGTGTTGAATAGCAGTGGTGAAAGAGGGAATCCCTGTGTTGTTCCTGGTTTTAGAGGGAATGTTCCCAATTTTTCTCCATTTAGGACGATGTTGGCCTTGGGTTTAGCATAGATATCTTTTACAAAGTTGAGGTATGTTCCTACTCTTCCTAGTTTTTCTAGTGTTTTTAATATAAAAGGGTGCTGTATTTTGTCAAATGCTTTCTCTGCATTGATAAAATCATGATTCTTATCTTTAAGTCTATTGATGTGATGGATTACGTTAATTGATTTCCATATGTTGAACCAACCTTGCATCCCTGGACTGAACCCCACTTGATCATGGTGCACTATCTTTTTAATATGTTTTTGTATGTGATTTGCCAAAATTTTATTGAGAATTTTGCGTCTATGTTCATCAGAGATATTGGTTGGAAATTTTCTTTCTTTGATGTGTCTCTGTCTGGTTTTGGTACCAGGGTGATACTCACCTCATGAAATGAGTTTGGAAGGGTTCCCTCCTTTTCTATTTCATGGAATAGTTTGAGGAGTACCATTGTGTTGTGGTCAATTTGATTCTTGTAGTTGAGAAGGATTTGTTTGATATATGTAGATGCCCCATTGTTTGGGGCATAGATATTTATGATTGTTATGTCTTGTTGATATATGATTCCCTTAAGAAGTATGAAATGTCTGTCTTTATCCCTTTTCACCAGCTTTGGTTTGAAGTCCACTTTATCTGATATGAGGATGGAAACTCCTGCTTGTTTGCGGGGTCCATGTGAGTGATATGTTTTTTCCCACCCTTTCACTTTCAGTCTGTGGATGTCTTTTCCTGTGAGATGAGTCTCTTGAAGGCAGCATATTGTTTGGTCTTTTTTTTTTTTTATCCAGTCTGTCAGTCTATGTCTTTTAATTGATGAAATTAGGCCATTCACATTCAGGGTTATTATTGAAATATGATTTGTAGTCCTGATCATTTTGTTTTATTTTTGGTTTTTACCTTGACTTGGTTCCTCCTTTGATTGCCCCCTCCTTTTTTTTAGCGTAGTTCCTCTCTTTGTGTATTTTCATTGTTGGTTGTCATTTCCTCCTCATGGAATATTTTGCAGAGAATATTGTGTAGTGCAGGCTTTCTTGCTGTAAATTCTTTTAACTTTTGTTTCTCATGGAAGATTTTTATTTCATTATCAAATCTGAAGCTCCATTTTGCTGGAGATTCTTGGTTGGCATCCATTTTCTTTCAGAGCTTGGTATATGTTGTTCCAAGATCTCCTGGCTTTTAGGGTCTGGGTTGAAAAATCTGCTGAGTTCCAAATTGGTATCCCCTTATATGTAATCTGATTCCTCTCTCTTGTGGCCTTTAAAATTCTATCCTTCTGTATGCTGGGCATTTTCATTATGATGTATCTTGGTGTAGATCTGTTGTAGTTTTGCACCTTTGGTGTCCTTTAAGCCTCTTGTATTTGATTTTCCAATTCATTTTTCATGTTTGGGAAATTTTCTGATATTATTTCATTGAAGAGATTGTGCATTCCTTTGCTTTGAAATTCTGCACCTTCTTCTACCCCAATAAATCTTAGATTTGGTCTTTTGATGCTGTCCCATAATTCTTGTATGTTCTGTTCATGATTTCTTACCATCTTCCCTGTGTGGTCAACTTTATTTTCAAGACTGTATATTTTGTCTTCATTATCTGAGGTTCTGTCTTCCAAGTGATTTAGTCTGCTGGTGATGCTTTCTATTGAGTTTTTTATTTGGTTTATTGTTTCCTTCATTTCAAGAATTTCTGATTGGGTGTTTTTTTCCCCCACAATCTCTAGCTCTTTCTTAATCTTTTGCTACCTGTGTTTTCTCTCTTATTTCTTTGTTAGAGTGATCAATGGTTGCCTTTATTTGCTCTCTTATTTCTTTGTTGGATTGATCAATTTTTGCCTGTATTTGCTCACTTAAGTCATTCTTTAATTCGCAGATCATTTTAATTATGTACATTCTGAATTCTTTCTCTGACATTTCATCAACTGTGCTGTCAATGGGTTCTATTATTGTAGTATCTAGGTTTATTTGGGGGCACTTTCTTCCCTTGTTTTTTCATGTTGATTATGTATCTTCGTTTCTTTAATGCCAATCTGAGGTATTGTGGTTTCTATTCTATAATTTTGTAGTGACACTACAGATTACCTGTATCTCATCTTGGAATTCACTTGCAGTCCCCAGCAGATGTCCCCAGATAGACACTACTGCCACTAAAGATGGTGGCTGCAGTAGTGGAAGTAACTCAAGATGGCAGTGGGAGTGGCCTTGGCTGGGCTCCCTGAAGGTGGTCCTGGGCCCTGGCCTGTGCTCCCACCAGTCAGCAGAAACCCTGGCATAGAACTAGGGGCAGTCACCGGCCTCACTTAGGCCTGGTCTCCCGTAGGGGTCCTCGTAGGCAGTCCTTCCCCTGGGTCTCGGTTCCCCTGTGACTAGCGGCTAGTAGTTTTGGGTCTGTCTTTGGCTGGGCTCCTACTGCAGCCCTTGAAAGTGGTCCTGGGCCTTTGCCTGTGCTCCTGCTGGTGGCAGGAACTCTGGTGCTGGCCCTCAAGGAATTCTTACATTCTAGGCTTCTCCCTCCTGAGTTTCTGCACCAAGTGATATGAAAAGGAGGTGGCTGATCTTTGGTTGCTGCTAGCACTGGGAGGTTGTGTGAGGATCTGAAGGAAAAAGCCTAAGGGAAAATTCCTCTCCAGCACACCTCTGTCTCTGCCTCTGGGTGGGGATTGGTTGTATATGGTGCAAAGCTTCATACCTCATTGAACAGAGATGTATGAGAGTCTACAGGGCACTGTCAGCTAGCTTCTCAGAGTCCTGTCTTAGCATACTTTATTTTTTGACTCTTCTGATCAATCTGTTAGTGGGTGGCAAGTGGTAATGAGAACTTCTAGCATAGCTCAGTTTTTGTTTCCAGACGATGAGGCCTACCCACCTCTAATCAGTGGAAAATGCTTAGCCAGGAAGCAGTCCTGTATAAGGTATGTGGCTTTAAAACAACCAACTCTGACAGCCATCATTTATCTAGCTAGATGAAAAATAAACAAACTACTTATAGTAGCCAGAATAGAGTTATAGATGGAAACAATTTTACATATAACAGTAACTCAAGAGCCATATACAAACTAGTCCTTAATTGTTTCTGCAGCACTCTTTCCTCACTCCCTAGATCACAGCCAACACATACAGCAATTTGTCTTTGCCTTCTATTGTTTCAGCACACACTTTGAACGCTTTCTTTTCCTTTGAGCCTATTTAATAACTCTTGAAACTTTTTCTGACTCAGCTAAATTCCTTCCTCATCTGCATGGTTTCATTTTAGGTAAATGCTTTCCCTCATCTCATTCTCTCCTGATAATTAATGTGCATCCCATAATCATTACCTCAATAGTTGTGCCCTGCTCCACATGTGTGGATTGGATTATGGCTGCCCAGCACTGTGAGATTGTCAAGTCACTGTGTCCTTCTCAATTGTTTTCTTCTTTGTTTTTCCTCTTTAACATCAGTTTCCTCCATCCCAGTCTAATACTAGAATAATCATGTTAATCATCAAGAATAATAAAAGTGATCATCGTATTTCTTTAAAAGCTTCTATTTCCCCCTGTCACCTATAGGATAGAATACAAATGCTTTTAGCTTCATAGCCAAGACCCTTCAGTGTTTAATTTAACCTACATTCTCCCAGTGATAATTTGTCCCTTTTATTTTGCCCGTTTGATAGATGGCTTTGTTCTCTGAAACCTGGAGACCTTTTTATGTGCAGTTTCTTTCCTTATGTAGCCTTTCCCCAGCTCCACCTATTCATTCTTTAAAAATCCAACTCAAAAGTCACCTACTCAACTTTTCTGCACTCCAGGCTCATATTCTCCTAATAAAAGCCAACATCTAAAACTCCATTCATGTATCAGTCACTGATTGCACAGCTGTTATGTTTTAAGGATCAACATTGGGTGTTAAAGACATAAAGATGAAAAACCTCAAAGAACTCAAGGAACTCTCAATTTCTTAGGAAAAAAGTGGCAAAGAATGAATGATCACAATGCTGGAGGATAAACACAAGGTTGAGCATGTACAGAGAACTACAGGAATAGGAAGGAAGGCAGCACAACTATTTTGATTGCAAAAGGAGGAAGTTAGGAATATTTTGTGAATGAAATGATAGTAATTGACATATTTGTTTCCCAATTCAACTCTGAATTCATCAAGGACAGAAACTGTATCTTAATTATTTTTCTATCTCTTATAACTAGCAGTGTGTCTGGAACACAGATTTATTGAATGAAATAATTAATATGCAAATCAAGGAGACTGGACTAAAGGGAGTTAAGTAACTTCCAAACCATATTCTTATTTTAGGAAATACCAGCAGAATTATGTAAAATGAAGTGTCGTGATGAACTTACTTTCAAATAGGCTCTGGAGAGAAAAACAATAGATAAGCAAATTTTCTAAAATATGAATAATTTCTGTAACTTGATTGTGTATCTAATAATAATATATCCTGAACTAGTCTTTCATCTTTTTTGTATACTTGAAAATATTCATAATTAAGAAATGAGGTAAAAGCAAAAGAATTAATGAAGAAAATTTCTTATTGTAGCAAACAAACAGGTAGCCACTCCACAGTTACACATTAATCTGTTGAGTTTCAGGGCCCAGTAACTCTACATAGCCAAAGTTGGAGCACCAGGAAGTCCTTCTGGCATAAATAGAAATGATAGTTTCATAGGGAGATTAAGATGAGCAAGTTCTGTAGAGTTTCACAGAACTAAACGGTGAGTCCCAAATTACAAAGATGCACACATCTCTGGTTTGGATGCATGAGAAAGGTAAGTAGGTCTTGAAGGCTACAGTTGCCCAGGAACATGTGCATGTGTGCAGCTTTATACAAACTGTATGTTGCACATATGTGTTAAGAGTTTTTTTTTTTATTAATTAAACTTTTCAATATAACTTTGGGAAGCAATGCTCATTCTAAAATTTAGAGATTCTTTGGAAAGAATAGGCCAGATATATAGGTCAGTAATATTCTCTGAAAATGGGTACCTTGAAAAAACAAATATGTTTGAATGCAACTTAGTCTATGCCTATGGAACCTAAAATAAATTAAGCACACTTGACAGGAGTTTTGGACCTCAAAATTCCTTTTCTATATCCTTTAATTAAAAAATTTTTAATTATTATTATTATTTGATTTTCCTTGGGAGGGATGAATATTTATCTGTCAAAGACATTTGCAATTCCTTATCCTGGAAATTAAGAGTTATGAATATGGACTTTGTGTAACTCCCTGTTGGATGCTAGAATATGTCCCACTCTAGAACACCCCTCCATCTTATTCTAGGACTGGCTTTGCTGAAATACCAAGAATCCCACAGACGTCATCCAGAATCACTGGTAAGGGGACAAGTCCTTTCTAGATATGTCAGCTCATTCGAGGCTCCATTAAGCCAGGGAATATGCACTCCATTTGGAAAGAAGAATCAGGGGAAGTTTAGTGGAGGTTTGTCTTACACCAGAAATACCAAAAACTATGTCCCACAATACAATTCTCTCTTGAGAAACTGGATGATCAACATATCCCTTTGTGACTGGAATGTTCAGGGAAATGGCCTGAGGCCCACACAAGCTAATCCTTCTCACATAAGCAAACCTCCTTTGATTTTGAATTTATTATCAAGCTTAAGTGTTTTGGGTTCTATGTATACTGAAAAGTCAAATATGTAGCTTTTTGTGCTCAAGGATTGTTTATATCTTAAGGCTCTTTTGGCCCAGCATCTTGTAATTAAT
The DNA here is from genome assembly GCA_004024805.1 of Geosciurus inauris. Taxonomy (NCBI): domain Eukaryota; kingdom Metazoa; phylum Chordata; class Mammalia; order Rodentia; family Sciuridae; genus Geosciurus; species Geosciurus inauris. The sequence continues at coordinate 18,572 of PVHX01011029.1, read as the reverse complement.
TAACAATTATGATTGCTGAACATTGCAAATAACTCATTTATCCTTGTTGGGTAGGATAGGAAACAGACCCCATGGAGACACTGGTAGGTCCAGCACAGTTATGCCTGGGGTTGGGAAGGTTATTAGCCTGGCCTGCCATTTTTTTCTGACATCAAATTCCCTAACTTGAAATCTGAGGGTGGAACAGACTTCCAAGAACTTGCCTGGGGCCCAGGTCAGGGAAACAAAACTGCTCCTTTCCAGATAGCTTCCTTTGATCACACAGTGTTTCAGGAAAAACAATGGCCATGGTTAAGGCTTCTCAGTATTGCCATAATCAGAAAGGAAACTGTGAATAGCTGCCATAGGCTCACTGAGGGTTTGTCCTCTAAAGCACAAAGTATTTAATGTATTCTTAAAGTTTGTCCTCTTAAAGCACAATGTAATCTTCCCCTAGCTTCTGCAGATCCCTATCCACTACCTTCAGCAGCCCAGGGCATTAGCCTTTCTTCACTTTTCGTAGCTTCCTCTAATTCTTATTCTCCTTTCCTACTTTTCAAAGGATAGATTGAATTTACTTCTACTATTTTAAAAGCTTAATATTTGTTATTTTTTCCCTTATAAGATCCATACTCAGGTTCGTATATACCTATTGGTACCTTCATGTGTCAATACTTTTGTGTTCATTAAAAAATTATTTAATGTTTTGTCTTCAAATTCATGTATTCCTGTTAAACATTAGTTCTAAATTAAATATTTCCCCTTTTACTTTTATTTGGTTCTAGATTTTTTACAAAGAGAACAATAAACGTCATCATGATACTTGCTCACCCTTGTTTCTCATCTCCTATAGCAGCTCTTGGATATGTTTCTCTAATTTAGAAATTTCCCTGATTTTCTCTTATTTAGAAATTCATATGCAGTATGCTTATGAGGCAAACCTAACGTTATGTATGCCCAAGAATCTTTTTAAGTCTTCTTTTTAAATGAAAATGTAACTGGATATATTCAGAGTTATCTTCCTTCAATACTTTAACGTTCTTTTTGCCACCACTATTGTTGACAAAGCTAAGCACTCCGTGGGTGGTCCTCTTCTCTTGGAGCATGGTACGTCTGGAGGCCCCTGTCCTCAACCAGATTGGGCTGACAGTGGAGCTGATGTTATTAGGTACTTTGACCAGAGCTTTGCTCTCACACGGATGCCTCCATACAGTTCAAGGACCTATTTGACTTCAGCTAGGGAAATGTCTTAGGATCTTGGTATGTGAAAGTTCTAAGCTTGTTAGAACAAGCTCAGGTGAAAGAAGCTGATGGGCAGGGACTGCTAACATGGTGCCAGAAAGTAGCATAATGTTCACAACCAATCCACTGTGGCAAGACTAGTGTGCACATGCTAACAGAGACAGTCATAGCCAAGACAAGCATTTGCCTTCTACTTCAGTTTTCTCCCATAAAGCAATCTCAATACTTAGGCTGGCATGATACACAAGAGACTCGAGTGTTTTTCAGAATGTCTTATTTCTTTTCTTATAAGACTATTTGGACCTTAAAGAAGGGAGCATGGATGGTGTGGTAAAAGTAAATGACTATTACCAAAAACTTAAATAATAGGAAGTCCTATTAGTATAGCCAAACTGCTATCCCCCTCATCCATCTGTCATTCATCAGAGTCATCCTTTGGCCCTTGTTACACATCAAGTCCTGTGGCTGACTGCATACCAGGGATGGAAGAGAGAGGTCACCCATGGGGAACTGACCCAGTGGTGGGGCAAAGATGTTCTCAGAGCCTCATACCCAGGGGGAGTACTCTGAGGAGAGCATTCTCAGTGTTCTGAGGCTTCATGTAGCTGATCACTGTACGCTCCAGACCTAGAAAAGGGGTATGATCTGTTTGGGGGTTGAAGAAGAGTTCCGGGAAGGATGCCTTGTTGGCAAAATGACTGAATTGAGATTTAAGGATGAGCAGGCATCAACTAGAGAAGACAAAGAAGGAAGAATATTCTGGGCCAAGAGTGGAGCATGGGAAAAGCCTGTGCAGGAGAAATGGCTGGGAGCTTATGGGATGGAAAGAACCCCAATGTGACCTGAGCATCAAGAGCACTGTGTGAGCCAGGGATAGAGAAGGAGAATGGGCCTGAATGCACGGGGCCTGCTAAGCTGTGGAGGGATTTTGCTCTTGAGCCTGTGGGCATGGGAAGTCTAGAGGGTCTGTCAGCCTGAGGGCAGAGGCCGTGTGACTGCTGTTGCATGTGGAGAGTCCTCTTGGCTGTGGCATGGAGGGGGATTGCTGTGGGCAGGCCTGCCAGGGGCAACAGCTATGTGACTTTTCCATGAACTAGAAACATGTTAGCCATGTGTCTAAGTGGAAGCTAAGCTTTCTAACACATGCCAGTGCAGCTTGATTTGAAATATTGGCTGTCTGCCTGTGCACACCAGCAGCGCAAAGAACATTTCCTTCCTTACTGGAGTTTCTAAACTTTAAACGTTTATGACTATGCTGACTTCTAGAATAGATCATTCAATCCAATTGCAGGTACAGTTCTGAGGCTTCATGTGGCTGATCACCTGAAGGCTCTGTTACTGATGATCCCCTCATGCAGTGCCCCTCACCCCTGAGCTGCATTGGAAGCACCTGGGAGACTTTCTGGAACACAGGCTGCAAGGCCCCACTCTCAGAGTTTCTGATTAAGTTGGTCCAGTGGGCAGCACAGCACTTTACCCCACACAGGTAATGATGCTGCTGCTTGTCTGGGAACCAGGGTTTGAGAACCACCGCTCAGAATGCATGATTCTAATAGTGGCTGCACATTAAAATCACCTGGAAATCTTTAAAAAGACCAGAGTAGGGGTCTCCAAACTGAAGAAATCAGATTATCCCAAGTGGCCCTAACATGTACAAGTTTCTTATTCTGTGTACATGGGCTAAGAAACACCAGTCCAGTATCTTTAGCATTTATATTAAGTCTTAAATTGCATTACTCTTTTCTTCTTTATTTCCAGCTGACTCATTAAGCCCTAGACATAAGTAAATTTGTAGCTTTTCAACAGAAGTAATTTTGATTTTCATATTGTTTATTAAAATATCTGAGTTTACCTTTAAAAGGCCTACTGATCAACATGCACTCATTTCTCAATAGTGCATTTATTGAAAATCTATGGTCTGTGCTGTATGTGCTCCTCTCAAGCTCAAAAAGTTATCAGTTTTGTTCATATACTGTGGAAAGGTTGGTGCTAAAAGGTTATACTCTTGTTGCTGCCATCCTTCCTCTTCCTTTCCTCCTCTTTTCTGTGCTGGGGCTCAATCCCTAGGCCTCATACATGCTAGGCAAGTGCTCTTCTGTTGAACTACCTCTTTGGCCCATCCCTCCATCTTTTAATGTCAGAACAAGTGTCTTGAAATTCATGTTCTCAAAATATCATCATCTAGAATTTGTTTTTTCAAGTTAAGACTCATCCTAGGAGGTGAATAACCAGAGTGCTGATGAAACCTCTGTTACATAATTTTCTATAGCACAGAATGCAATCAGCAGGGAAGGGTTTCCCCAACTCTCCACTCCACTCTCTGCCCCAACTACTTCTTACTAAGTAAACAGCTTTTTCCTTGTCATGCCAGCATCTCCCACAGCCAGTTTCTGTCATCTTTCAATTTGTACTTGCTTTAGGGAAGAGGCTTACCTTCCTACATGGCCTTGACCTGCCCAAGACAGAAGGCAGGCAGAAGATTATCTGTGACCCAGAAAACTGCTTCTCCTAGTTCATGCACTCTGGTGATACTTCTTCACCATGATCTGGTGATACCACATCATGCTCTTAAACCCTGGAAGAAATATTCATGTGGCTCATGGTGTGCTCTTTGGTAAGGAAAAATGCAGCTCTGAAAATTGGCTGTCCTCAAGGGAGATGTGGCTTTGTTTATGCTATGTCATTAGCTAGTTCCAAGGCAACATAAATGGCAAGGATGCTCACTAGGATGGGCTGAAGGCAGCCTCAGCACAAGTTGAGTGGTTCGTTACTTGGAATCATTCTCACGTATGTTGTCTTTATGTCAACTTGCCTAAGGATGTTTAAAAGATGATATTCAATACACTAAATGATTTTTATATTTTTTTGTTGTGGAAAACCCCAGATTGGAATAATCTAGGTTTTACAATGGCACACCCTGTACCTTCTACTGAAAACATGATTTTTCAGATCATTTTTTAAAACACCAAGGAGAAGTTGGTCACAACGCACAGTTCTGCATGGAATATGTTTCACGGTCTTTAATCCTTGAGGAGTTCTTCCTTAAATTTACCCTAAATCTTTTTTCCAGTCTTTATCTCTTGACTGCCATACCACTCTAACTGAAAGTCAGTCACAATAATGCATAGACATTAAGAAAAATAATCAACACACCCAAAATGCCTCATATTCAGACTACATACACAAGAAGGCAGCTTGATTCATAGACTGTTGTGCAGAGTGTTTGGATAGCTGTGCTTTCAGTCCTTTCCCACTCTTAAGATTCTATGTGCTTAGAACTTCATTTTAGCATTGGAGGAAGAAATGTAGGCATTTTTCCATGTTCCTAATTCTACTTCTAACATATTTTCATAAATGTATTATTTATATTCAATAAAGTGTGTGAGTCTTTAAGAGTACAGCACTTAAGTACTACTTTGATCAAGATTATAATCCTATACTGAATCAAGATGGCAGAGTAGAGGGAGGCTACAGATCTCAGCTCCTCTGCAGTTTGGAACTAAAGCAGTGAGAAGAGCTGATCAGCGAGGTATGAAAGAAGGAATACACTGAGATGCAATATTAGATGGTCAGAGACTTGGAGAGACCTAGGAAGTCTGGTTAATGGAACAGAAAGCAGGGAAGACTTTGTTAGCACTGAGCCAGCATCTGCAGTATCCAGACAAGTCTGGGGAAGAAAGGGAGGAAGCAAGAGGCACCACCAACAAGCTTACTTCAGAAACAGCAGAAGAGAAAGTGACTGAGGTCATTTGGATCAGGAGTTGCAAAGCTACCTGGTGCCTGGGAAGCAACCCGCTTCTCTCTGTTGGACAACTGTGATGGGCAGCCATTTTGCAAAGACCAGGCTGAAGGCAGCAACTCTGGAAAGGGTTGACCCTGCTGCTTCATCCCACATGGAGACATCTGCAAATGGCACTGTAGAGGATGCCTTTGAAGTGGCTGTCATAGAGTAGCTTGTGGAATCACTGTGAGCAGAAAGTGGCAGAGGCCCCCGTGTGGGTCCCAGTTCATCCCCATACCCCAACAGCGAGTGGGCGGGTGCCCCACACCAGGAGCAGCGTCCCAACTCCCGTAGCACTACCTCTCCCTGGCTGCTGAACTCCTAGGCTAGCACAGGGCCGCTGCAGCCCACAGGAAGGGGATGTCAGGGCCTGGGTTTGCTGCAGAGCATCAGAGCCACCTCAGCTTCCCAGAGAGGGTGGGGAAGGGTCTGTTTTTATAGCCTTAGGCACATATGCCATTCCCACAGGCAAGAGCACAAAGTTGGCATTCCAGCCAGGGACAGATCTGTGTCAAGTGCCATATCCTCTAAAGCTCTGGAGCTCTTAAGTGCCCTACCATGCCAAGGAGCTGCAGGAACTGCTTCTGCTCACCAGAGGTAGGCAGCATGAGGCCTATATGGAAAGGTGCCAGGGCCTGAATTCTGCCTAGTTTTTGAAGCAGAAAGTTGAGCTAGATGGGAAAATCTCAAAGAAAACAAACAAATAAACCAACAGCTCTCAACATAGTGGAGATGGCTGATGTCACTGCCACCACACGCAGAGACTCAGAGGCCATGCTGTTACTGCTGCTTGGGCATTTCCATGCCTTCCAGCACCTGGAAGAATCCTAGTCTGGAAGGCCCAGAAAATCTCTCTACTCAAATAGCTCAGCAAGGACAAATTGTAGACTCTTTAATATTAGTTTTAGATTTCACTAGTATTGTCTTCTGTGAATTTGATAGCTTGTAATATCGCTAGTTGATATTACATACTTTGGTCCAATATTATGTTTTTTAAAAAATGTTTAATGTGTTAATTGCATTTACTCTTTTTTCTTTCTCATCTTTATGCTCTCCCTTTTGTTCTCTTTCTATGATTTAATCTTCTGATTCTGCCTCCACCCCAACTATTTTTTCTTTTTGGTGGTGCTTCTTTCTTTTCATGCCCTATATAGTTTAACAGTAACTTCACTTCCTTTAATACCCAATTTTTTAGTGTATTCTAGAATATTACTCCCCATTTATACTTTGTACTAGTGGAGTTGTGAGGAACATTTTCAGTAAGTTTTTATGGTTTATTAGTATATATTTTTTTGCTCTCAAGTGGTAGCTGTTACTTGTGATTGGTATCTCCTTTCAAAGCAGTGCTAAGGATTGATCATAGCACTGTGATCACATTGATTGGGTGCTCTGACACTGAGATGTAGCCTCCCAGCTTGGGGCACAGTGTAAAGAGAAAACATCTCACTACAATGACCCGTACACAACAGTGGAAGAGATATCTATCACAGAAGTTGCTCAAATCTCAACCTAGAGATACAGGAAACATGGGAAAACAAGGTAATAAGATGCTTACAAAATTCATAACACTTCAGTAACCGAATCCATAGATATTGAAGTGGAAGAAATGCAAGATAAAGAATTTTAAAAGTTGACATTTAAAATGATGAATGAATTAAGATATAAGGAATGAACTAAGGGTGAACATACAGGATATGAAATAGCATTTCAATAAAGACCTAGTGATTCTGGAAAGGAGTCAAACAAATCTTGGAAATGAAAAGCTCAGTGGAGATCCTCAGCAACAGACTAGATCAAGAAAACAAAAACAAAAACAAAACAGACAAAGTGGGGGAATTAGAACACTCAATAATAGAGAAAAACTCAATAATAGAGAAAAATAAACTATGAACAGAATATACAAGATCTCTGAGACCAAATTTAAGACCAATTGGTCTTTAGGAAGGAGAGGAAATACAGACTAATTGGTATAGAAAACTTATTCAGTGAAATAATAGCAGAAGAGTTCCCTAATCATAGGAATGAGATGAACATGTATAGTATTTAGAACTCCAAATAGACAGGATCAGAAAGACCATATCCATGACATATTATAGCTAAAATTCCAAAAATTCTGAAAAAAAGAATGAATTTTTCAAAGAAAGAATTTTAAAAGCTACAATAGAGAAGTGCCAAGTCAGTTATAAAAGCAAACTCATTAAAATAACAGCAGATTTCTTAGAAGAAACTCTAAAATTGAGGAGGGGATGAAATAATATATGTATTTCAAGTCCTGAAAGCAAACAGCTGCTAGCCTAGATTACTATAGTCAATAAAATTATCCTTCAGAATTGAACAAGTAATAAAAACCTTCCAAGAAAAGCATAAGCTAAAGGAATTCATGACCATTAAACCAACATTGTAGAAGATACTTAAAGGAATACTACACACAAAAGCAGAAGAAAAAAAAAATAACCACAAGTGTCGTCCACGTCCCACGTGGGCAGTGGGGACAAGGTTTCCTTACTGGTAAAGGGCTGGCTAAAAGAAATAAAATGGCAAATAACCACAGAACACAGAAAATATTTTCAAAATGCAGGGGCAGGATGATCCCACAACCAGACAGTTCTGGCTTCTGACATCCGGCTTCTGCAATCTGGCAAAATGGACCCCACATATGCTTTATTTATATCAGGGAAATTCAAAGGCCTTTCATTGAACATTCTTTACCAAGGTAGGAAGAAGGCAGAGATAGGTAAGCTAACTCAGTGCCTAAGGGGGTATGCCCATTCCCAGTGATGCAATAAGAACTTCCTTAGCAGAGTGGAAGAGCAGGCACTGGCATTAGGCAGACCTAACTGCGAAATGCCACAGAAGGTTCAAAATGCCAGCCCATCTCTCCCCTGGCTATAATGCCAAAGAGAAGTCCTTCATGCATTCCATGGGTGGCTTCCCACACACAAGAGCATAGAAAATGATAAATCACTTTAGAAAAAACAAATCAGCCTTAGCAATTTGTCTAGGTGATAAATTGTTTGAATAAAAAATGAGAATTAGAATTGATTCAAACATGAGAAATAAAGCAAAATGACAGATAGTAACACATATCTCTATAATGACACCAAAAGGAAATGGTCATAATTTATATAATTTTTACATAATTAAAAGACATAGGCTAGAAGATTGGACTTAAAAGTAAGACCCTGTATGTTCTCTACAAGAAATACAACTCACCAACAAAGACCTACACAAACTGAAAGTGAAGGGATGGAAGATTAAATTCCATGCAAATGGAATCCATAAGCAAGCAGTAGTAGATACTCTCATATCAGACAAGAGACTTCCAGCCAAAATTAGTCAGAAGAGACAATGAGGGTCATAAAACACACATTACTTGACCTAAAATAACTACTAGACCCTAATACTGTAATAGGGGAGGGAGTTTGTATACCACTCCCATTAATAGATGGATCATCTAGACAAAATCAGTGAAGAAACATCAAATTTAAACTACACAATGGATCACATGCACTTGACAGACATCTACAGAATATTTTAACTGACAACAGCTGAATACACTTTCAGCTACTCAGGGGCTTTCTCAAAAGTTGATCATGTTAAAACATAAGGCAAAAGAACTGATTTTCTTGCATCTTTTCAGATCATATTGAAATAAAATTAAAAATAAGGAGGAAGAAAAACTACAGAAACTATACCACTACATAGAAATTGAACAGTCCAATTTTTTCTTCCTTTTTTTTTTTTTTTTTTTTTTTTTTTTTTTTTTTTTTTTACTGTACCTATTTTGTATTTTATGTAGAGACAGGGTCTCACTGAGTTTCTTGGTGCCTTGCCATTGCTGAGGCTGGCTTTGAACTCACAATTCTCCTGTCTCAGCCTCTCAAAGTGCTGGGATTACAGGCATGCACCACTGTGCTTGGCTTAACAATACAAATTTTAATGATAAGTGGTTTACTGAGGAAATCAGGGGAAATTTAAAATTCTTATAACTAAATGAAAATAGAAACACAACAGACCAGAATAAGTGTGACACAATGAAGGCAATTCAAAGAGGGAAGTTTATAGCTCTGAGTGCCCACTTAAAAAGGGGGGGGTATCTCAAAGTCTTAGAAAAACAGGAACAAACTAATACTGAAACTAGTGAAGGAAAGAATGAAATCAGATCTAAAATGAATAAAGGAGAATCTTTAAAACATATAAAGGATTAATGAAACAAAGAGTTGGGTTCTTTGAAAAGAGAAACAAAATTGATAACCCTTAGAAAAAGTAACCAAAAGAGAGAAGGTACAGATTAATAAAATTAGAAATGAAAATGTAGATATTATGCCACAAATGACTAAAATCCAAAGGATCATAAGTGACTTATATTCCAGTAAATTGGAAACTCTAGAGGAAATAGGTAAGTTTCTAGACACATAGTACCTACCAGAAAGGACAAAGAGGATATAGGAAATATAAACAGACCAATAACAATCAATGAAATTAAAGCAATAATAAAAATCTTCCCAAGAAAGCCCAGGACAGATGAATTCTATCAGAAATTTAATAAAGAACTAAAACAAATGCTTTTTAAATTATTCCATGAAATAGAAAGGGAGGAAATTCTTCCAGCCATTCTATAAAACCAGTATCACACTTATACAAAAATAAGATAAGGCCACTTTAAGGAAAGAAAAATAGAGACCAATATCCTTGATGAACATAACTGAAAAAATCCATAATAAAATATAATTAAATCATATTTAACATTAAGATTATACATCATGATCATGGTTTTATTTCAGAAATGGAAGGATGGTTCAATAAATGTAATTCATCACATAAATAGAATTAAGAACAAAAAGCATATGATCATCTCAATACATGCATGAAAATACTCCAACAAGATTTAACATCCATTCATGATAAAGACAGGAAACTAGGCATATAGGATTTTTATTAGTGTATTATAATTATACATAATATTTGGGTTCATTTTGACCTAATTATATAAGCATGGAAGATAATCTGCTGCAATTCAGTTCTCAGTACTTTCCTTTCCCCTCCTCTTCTCACTCCCCTATTTCCCTTCCTTTACCCTAATGAACTTCTTTCTGTTCATTTGTAGTTTTAAAAATTGATTCTTTGTCAGTATACACAAAGGTGAAATTCATTGTGGTAAATTTTATGTGTACATAGCATAGTTGGGTCAATTTTATTCCACTAGTCCTCTCTTTTCCTGTCTCTCCCCTTGAATCCCTTTCCTCTGCTCCATTAATCTCCCTTCTGTTTTCATGGGATTCCTCCTTACCACCTGTTTTTCCCCCTTAATTTGGCTTAGCTCCCAAATATGAGAGAAAACATTGAATTCTTGACTTTCTGAGTCTGGCTTATTTCTTAGTCTTAGCATGATATTTTCCAGTTTCATCTATTTACCAGCAAATTTTATTCTTCTTTATAGCTGAGTAAAACTCCAGTGTGTATATGTACCACATTTCCTTTATCCATACCTCTGTTGATGGGTACCTAGCCTTGTTCCATAATTTGGTTAAAGTAAATTGCACTGCTAGAAACATCAATGTGGCTATTCTTTTGGATAAATACCAAGATGGCATAGTTGGGTCATATGGTGGGGCCATCTCTAATTTCTGAGGAATCTCCATAATGCTTTCCAGGTTGGTTGTACCAATTTGCAGTCCCATCAACAATATATGAGTATAGTTCTTTCCCCACATCCCCACCAGCATGTATTATTATTTGATAACTGCCATTGATAACTGCCATTCTGACTGAAATGAGAGGAAATCTCAATGTAGTTTTCATTTGCATTTTCCTGATTGTTAGGGATGTTGAACAATTTTTTTTTCATATTTGTTGGCTATTTGTATTTCCTCTTTCAGAAGCATCTGTTGAGTTCGTCTGCCCATTTATTAATTGGATTATTTGTGGGGTTTCGTGTTTTTTGAGTTCTTTATATATTCTGGATATTAATCTCTGGTCAAGGGAACATCTGGCAAAGATCTTCTCCCATTCTGTAGGCTCTTTATTCACACTCTTGTTTCCTTTGCTATGCAGAAGATTTTTTATTAATGCCATCCCACTTAATGATTATTGGTTTTATTTCTTGTGCTTTAGAAGTTTTGTTAAGGAAGTCAGTTCCTGCATCAATATGTTAGAGTGCTGAGTGTGTGTTTTCTTCTAGAAGTTGCAAAGTTTCTGGATGAATTTCTAGGTCTTTGATCCACTTTGAATTGACTTGGGCAGAGCAAAAGAGGGATCACATTTCATTCTTCTATATAGGGACATCCAGTTTTCCAAGCACAGTTTGTTAGACTCTATCTTTTCTCCAATATGTTTTTGGAACTTTTGTTGAGTATCAGATGACTGTATCTATGTGGTTTTGTTCTGTCACTTCTATTCTATTCCACTAGTCTTCACATCTGTTTTGGTGCCAATACCATCTATTTTTGTTACTGTAGCTCTGTAGTATAATTTTAGATCAGGTATTGTGATGCCTTCAGAATCACTCTTCTTCCCCAGGATTGCTTTGTCTATACTAGATTTTTTATTCTCCCAAATTAATTGTAGGACTATTTTTCCTAGTTCTGCAAAGAATGTCATTTCTATTTATTTTGATTGGGATTGCATTGAATCTATATATTGATTTCAGTGGTATGACCATTTTAACAATATTAATCTGACCTGTCTATGAACATAGGAGGTCCTTTTATCTTCCTGTGTCTTCTTCAGTTTCTTTCTTCAGTGTCCTATAGGTTTTATTGTAGAAGTCTTTCACTTCCTTGGTTAGATTTATTTCAAGGATTTTTTTGAGGCTATTGTGAATGGGTTCTTTTTTCTGATTCCTTTATTTCTCAGCAGATTCATTATTGGAATATAGGAAAATGATTGATTTATGTTTGTTAATCTTGTATCCTGCCACTTTTCTGAATTTATCAGGTCTAAAGTCTTCTGGTGGAGGTTTTTTTTTCTTCTTCTTCTTCTTTTTGGTCTTCTAAATATAGAATCATGTCATCAGCAAACAGAGATAATTTGACTTTTTTCTTTTCCTGTTAATGTCCTTTTAATTTTCTTTCCTTTTCTGCCTGATTGCTATGGCGAGAATTTCAAGAACTATGTTGAATAGTGAGAGTTACATATCTTTTCTTGTTCCTGATTTTAGAGAAAATGCTTTCAAATTTTTCCCATTTAGTATGATGTTGGCCTTGCTTTCCAATGTTGAGGTATCTTTCCTCTATCCCTAATTTCTTCAGCATCTTTAACATGAATGGGCACTGGATTTTGTCATATGCTCTTATCTTCATTAATTAAGATAATCATGTGATTCTTGTCCTTAACTCTCTATATATGGTTAATTACATTTATTGATTTGCAATGTTGATCCAACCTTGTGTTCCTGGGATGAAACACACTTGATCATGGTGTACTATATTCTTTGTGTATTTTTTAATGTGGTTTACCAATATTATATTCAGGATTTTTGCATCTGTGTTCATCAGGGATATTGGTCTGAAGCTTTCTTTATGTGATGTGTCTTTGGTTTTGGTGTCAGGGTAATACTGTATTCATAGAAAGAATTTGGTAGTGTCACCTACCTTTCTATTTCATGAAATAGTTTGAGAAGTATTGTCATTTGTTATTCTTCAAAGGTCTGCTAGAATTCAGCTAAGAATCCATGTGGTCTTATGTTTTTATTTGTTGAAAAACAAAGAAATTGTTGCTTCAATATCATTTCTTGATATTGGTCTAAGTTTTTTATATCCTTTTGGTTTGATTTGGGTAGGTCATGTGTGTCTAAAAACTTGTCAATATTTTCTAGATTTTCAAGTTTAATGGAGTCAAAATTTTCAAAATAGTTTCTTATGATCCTTTGGATTTCAGAAGTGTCTGTGGTGATGTCTCTTTTTTCATCTCTAATTATGTTGACATGAGGCTTCTCTTTTTTTGGCTAAGGATTGATTTATTTATTTGTTTGTTCTAATTAGTTATATATGACAGCAGAATTCTCTTCAATTCATTGTTCATAAGTGGAGCACAATTTTTCACTTCTCTGGTTGTACACAATGTAGGATCATGCAATCATATGTGTACTTAGGGTAATGATGTCCATCACATTCCACCATCTTTCCTATCTCCTTCCCCCCTTCCCTTCTCTCCCTCCCCTTGGGCCATTCCAGAGTTCCTCTATTCATCCCATGCCCCCCACCATTATGGATCATCATCCATTAATCAGAGAGAACATTTGGCCTTTGGTGTTTGGGGATTGGCTTACTTCACTTAGCATGATATTCTCCAGCTCCATCCATTTACCTGCAAATGCCATGATTTTATTCTCTTTTATTGCTGAGCAATATTTTATTGGGTATATATACCACAATTTCTTTATCCTTTCATCTATTGAAGGGCATCTAGGTTGCTTCCACAGTTTAGCTATTGTGATTTGTGCTGCTATAAACATTGATGTGGCTGTTTTATTGTAGTATGCCATTTTTAAATATTTTGGGTATAGACCAAGGAGTGATATAGCAGGGTCAAATGGCAGTTCCATTCCAAGTTTTCTAAGAAATCTCCATACTGCTTTCCAGATTGGTTGCACCAATTTGCAGTCCCACTAGCAATGTATGAGTGTGCCTTTTACCCACATCCTCACCAACACTTATTGTTGCTTGTATTCTTGATAAGTCCCATTCTGTCTGGAATGAGATGAAGTCTTAGAGTAGTTTTGATTTGCATTTCTCTGATTGCTAAAGATGTTGAACATGTTTTCATATATTTGTTGATTGTATATCCTCTTCTGAGAAATATCTAAGGATTTATTGATCTTTATCTTTTCAAAGAACTAAATCTTTATTGCATTGATCCTTTGTATTTTTTTTTTGTTCTCCATTTCTTATATTTCAACTCTAAACTTAATTATTTTCTATCTTCACTAATTTGGAATTTGTTTGTTCTTCCTTCTCTAGGGCCTCAAGGGATAATGGTAGATTATTTATTTGGGATCCTTCATTGTTTTAAATGTAGAAACAGTGCTACAAACTTTCCTGTTAAAACTGCCATTCGCATTGTATATTTTTTTCCATTCTTTTACCTTCAGCCTGTGGATGTTTCTTTCCTGTAATGTGAGTCTCTTGTAAACAACTGCTTGGGTCTTGTTTTTTAATCCAATCTGCCAATCTGTGTCTTTCCATTGTCAAGTTTACACCATTTACATTCAGTGTTATTTTAGCAATATGATTTATCTCCTGTCTTTTTTGGGGGGGGGTTACTGGGGATTGAACTCAGGGGCACTCAATCATTGAGCCATATCCCCAGCCCTATTTTGTATTTCATTTAGAGACAGGGTCTCACTGAGTTGCTTAGAATTTTGCTTTTGCTGAGGCTGGCTTTGAATTTGCAACCCTCTTGCCTTAGCCTCTTGGGCCACTGGGATTACAGGCATGTGCCACTGTGCCCAGCTCTTGTCATTTTGATTTGTTTCTAAAGCTTAATCCAGACTTGATTATCCTTTAACTGAATCTTCTAGTGAGATTCATCCCTCTGTGTGTTCTCATTTTTATTCTTCATTTCTTTTGCATGAAATATTTCATTGACTATGTTTTGTAGTGTCAGCTTAGTGGTTTTAAATTCTTAGTTTCTGCTTATCATGAAAGGCCTTTATTACATCTTTAATTCTGAAGGATAGTTTTGCTTGATATAGTAATTTTGTTTGGCATCTATTTTCTTTCATGGCTTAGTGTATATTATTCTAAACCCTCTGGTCTTGGTCTGGGTTGAGAAATTATTTTAAATACCAATTACCTTACCTCTAAATGTGACCTGTTGTTTTTCTCTTATGGCTTTTAAAATCCTATCCTTATTCTGTATATTAGGCATTTTAATTTTAATCCATGTTGTAGCAAAACTTTTTGTTCTAGACTTTTTGGTGTTCTGAATATGTCTTGTGTTTGAATTTCCCTCTCATTCCTAAGGTTTAGAAATTTTCTTAATATTATTTCATTGAAAAAGTTGTGCATTCCATTAGTTTGTATTTTGTTGCCTTCAACTATACCAATGATTCTTAGATTTGATCTCTTAATGTTATTCCAGATTCCTTGAATATTCTAGCCATGATTTCTTAACATATTTTCTTTATTATCAACAATAAGGTTATATACTTTGTCTTCAAGACCTGAGAATCTGCCTTCAAAGTGGTCCAATCTGTTGGTGATACATTCCACTGAAATTTTTTTTATCTTGATGGTGATCTATTTAAATATTTCTGAATACATTTAATACCCTTTCAATCTGCAGATCTTGTTCTAACTTCAATTGTATGAAATTGTTCAGTAATTACACCACAAAGCAATTTATGAACAGCAAAAATGTATTAATGTTGCTTATATGCAAATAGTTGTATAATAAAAACATTCTAGGCTCTACTAGCATATATAATAAAGGTAGAGAATAAGGGCAGGAATGGTGAGAGGAAATTTTATCCACATTCTACTGGCATGAAAGATCAGAGAGATCTAAATGAAATAACAAAATAAAAATAAATTCTAACAGCACCAATAAAATCATGCTATGTTCACATATGCTGCTGGTTTTTTTTTTAAAAGGGAGCTACAGAGACATGAAAGAATGAAAGGATTTGGTATTCTACACATGGGCTAAATATAAAATCTGGATGGAAAATAATCCCAGGAATAGAGCTAGATTGTGCACAAGTCCATGTACAAGAACAAAGACTCTTAATTTTTCCACTGAATTTTTAATTTGATTTATTGAGGCTTTCATTTCCAGGATGTTTGTTTCCTTTTCAGAATCTCTATCTCTTTATTGAAATGATCTTTCATTTCACGTGCTTTCTCTCTACTTTCATTTCTTACATCTTATTTTAGCTCATTTAACATTTTAACTGTGAACCCTCTAAATTATTTCTCCACAGTTTCTTCCACTGTGGTGTGAATAAGAAAGATTATTGAAGTGTTGTGCGTTGTTCAGAGTGATTTGTTCCTTTCCTTTTTCACACTGTTCTTATGTCTACTCATCTTCTGGAATGATTGTCACTTCTACTTATATGCAAGGGACTATTTAGTGAGCTTTTTCTCTTAAGTGCCCTAGGCTGGGTGAATATCCAGGTACTGATACTTGATAGTTTCACTCAATATGTGTCCCCTGCTGTTCCTAGTATCATCACTACTTTGATAGAAGACACTAAAGCCTATTCACTAAAATCACTTCATAGCAAAGTCATGGGCTAAATAAACTTAGGAAAAATAAAAAGTTATTGAAAATGTTCTTCACATTTCCTTTAATGCAGGTATAAAATTGTAGTAATGTTCTGATGGAATATGTTGAGAAATTAGTTATTAAAAACAGTAAGATTACTATTACATTATGTAGGAGCTGAAAAGAAACGGGAAAATGGGCAAAGGAAAAAAGAAAGAAAATATAGAAAAGATTAATACAAACCAAGAAGAAAAAGGTGAATGCGGGATAGATTTGAGGTGGTAGTCTGTAATGCAAGAGGGAACAAAGGGCCTAAAAGCAAGTGTAAACCTGAGCTAGGAAAACTATAAAGATGGAATGATTTCAGTTAATACTTGAAAAAAATTAGAAGAAATACAATCAAATGATAGCACAAGATCAAATACTAAGAGAAAAACTATTGATTCAAAATGAAGAGTAATATAGGTAAAATCAAAATTAGTATTGGAGATATTTATAATAGTCCATGCCAAGGTGGAGAAATTTCTTATTGTCTTCCTGGTTTGTATTTCTTGAGGATTTGGGGTCTTTAGAAGATGTCCATCAGTTTAGCTTTGGATCTTTCTACAGGTCCTGGGACACAGGAGCTACTTCGCTGCTTGCTATGAATTTCTCACTAGTTAGTTCTTGTTTGTCAGTCTAGGAGCCTAAGCCTGCATGTTTGAAGGGTATTCTCTGTATCTGCTGGAAGATGCAGGTCTCAGAGCTGTGAGCTGATTACTTGCTACAGGATGCTGTGCACCTGCTCTCTTCCACCGGCCTTCTTTAAAAGTAACCTAAAGCCTGGTGGTTATCTTCTAGTGTAAGCCTTGTGATAGTGGGTTCTCTGTGGGTGGTCTATAGTGCAGAAGCCTCTGCCCAGGCTAATGTAGATCATTGGGGTACCATCCCTATGACGGGGATAGTCAGTTGGCCTGCCTGCTTCTGAGCTCTTCTGTCCATGGTTGTGAATCACAGACATTCACTCCCTTCTGCTGGGATTTCTTCTAAACACTTGATGGCCATTGGCTACTGCGGGCCTGAGAATGGAAGTTCTCTGTGAGCCATCTGTGACACAGAAGCTTCCATCCTGGATGGTGCAGCCCACCGTGGTTTTACTAGGCATCGTGTTGTGGCCCGTCTTTGTCTTAGCTCCTTGGAGGCCATGTGGAGTGCTGGGTCAGGGCCAGCACTCCTGGGAAGGATTAGCTCTCAGGTCTGCTCCACCTCATTCTTCTTATCCACAGTGAGGGAGAGGAGGGTCTCAGTAACTTTCAGCTAGCAGAAATGCTTCTATAAGTTTCTTCTAGTTGGATTACTGAGATGATCCATTTCAGAGGTATTCCCTCTAGTTTTATTTGTTGCTATCTGAGGGTGGGGAGAAGCTGTATTGATTTATTTTCTTCTGTGAAGACTGGCTACTTGTGGACTCCACAAAAGAGCTGCCCTGCCCAGCATAGCTTTTAATCCATAATTCAGATTTAACTGCTGGCTGTCCTTCACTGTCTTTGCTGTTCCTGTTGTATTTTAACTTGGTCTGCTTTTCTTTCCAACTGTTGTTAAGGAAGTAAACATATGTACTGTTCCCCTCCTTTTTCTTTCTTTGTTACTCCTCCACTCTGACCTGCCCCGCTCAGGGATCAGAGTCAAGAAATTCTATCCTTATTTTCTATTCCAGTAACCCAATTCCAAATATCAAACTATCCAATATTGAATTTTAGAATATTTACTCTGTCACCTGCCTTCTGGTCAGCTGTTCTTTAACTGCTTCCTTTCTGAGCTATCAAGGCATTGAGGGTTACTTCCTAGATTGCTCTACCATCTTCAGTCTTTCTAATTTTATTTTATCTTATTTTTTAAAAATTTTTATTCTTGTTTTATTTAGGCTTATATGTTGACAGTGTAAATTGACTCATTGTACATAGATAGAGGATAACATATCAATTCTCTAGTTGTAAGTTGTATAGAATCACATCATATATGCAGTCATACATAAAGTTAGGGTTATTATGACCGTCATATTCCACCACCCTTGCTGTCCCCATGCCCCCTCCCCCCTTACACCCCTGTGAATGGAGATCCACCGTTGTTCCCATGTCCTTTCCCACATTATGGATCAGCATCCACTTATCAATGAGTACATTTGGCATTTGGTTTTCTGAGATTGGCTTACTTCACTTAGCATGATATTCTCCAACTCCATCCATTTACCTGCAAATGCCATAATTTTATTCTCTCTTATTGCTGAGTAATATTCCATTGTGTATATATACCATAGTTTCTTTATCCAGTCATCTATCGAAGGGCATCTAGGTTGGTTCCACAGTTTAGCTATTGTGAATTG
>PVHX01011028.1:46314-66635 GCA_004024805.1 Geosciurus inauris | reverse complement strand
AAAAAAAAAAAAAAAAAAAAAAAAAAAAAAAAAAAAAAAAAAAAAAAAATTTTGCCACCCAAGAAAAAAATAGCCTAAAAAGTCAGAAAGAATCTGCTTGACTTTAAAATTCAGGTTTTCTTTGGGAGAGGAATGTTACCAAGGACTGAATTCAGGGATGCTTAACTATTGAAATAAATCATCAGCTGTTTCTTCTATTTGATTTTGAAACAGAATCCAACTAAGTTGCTGAGGCTGGCTATGAACTAAAGATCCTCCAGCTTCAGTCTCCCAAGACATTGGGATTACAAGCATGAGTCAGCTGAACAGGCTAAAATTCAGCTCTTTAGATAGGTTGAAAAAAAAGAAAAGACCCATTTGAGCCAAAGCATCCTTCTCTGCATTTAGGATATTTATTTGTTGATACTATGCACCCAGCACTGAGCTAAGTCCTTAACTAGAATTGTTACACCAAGAGATAAACAATTATACACTGGTCTATAGAGTGACATCCAATAAACTATGACTTAAGACAGTGTTACAAGCAAAACCCCAGAACCCTGGTTTCCAGAACACAGGACGCACCACAGAAGTGTGTTGTTGTTTTACTGTGATGAAGGAGTTAAAAAAAAAACAAAATTATAGTTACTTATGGATTTACAAAATTACAAAATTTTCTCTCTGAGTAGCTCTATTTATAAATGCTTTTTTAAATATGCATTTTCTTGACTTTGTATCTATAAGTTTCATCCTGATATTCAAACATGTGGCAAAATTCTTTCAAATTAGTGATTCTCACAGTTCATTAGACCTGTGCAGCCCTTTAATATCAAGACAGTATCCATTCCACTCTCCTGACATGAACTTAACAGATAACATGTTTTCCTTTAACTGTAATTGTTCTGAAAAATATTATACTGTAAATTCAACATTAGATACAAAAAACAGCACAGGTATTTCTCAATTTATTGTGTTTTCCTTATTGACTTTTATAGGTATTATATATTATAAAATTCTAAGACATCTCACAACCCTGTATTGAGTAAATGTATTGACACCAATTTTTCAATAACATGGTCTCACTCCATGTCTCTGTGTCATATTTTGATAATTCTTGCAAGATTTCAAAATACTCTCATTATTAATATAGCTCTTGCTGGGTGTGGTGGAACACATCTGTAACAATAGCAACTCTGAGAGCTGAGGCAAGAGGATTGCAAGTTCGAGGCCAGCCTCAGCAATTTAGTGAGAAACCTAAGCAATATAAGATCATATCCCAAATGCAAAAAAAAACTGGGCTGGGGATGTGGCTCAATCTCTACTAACAACAAATATCAAAAGTGTATAAAAATATAAAACATAGTTCTCATGGAGATCTTCCCTCAGTGATATTTGATGTTACTGCTATACCAGTGTGAGGGCATAGTGCAGTTGCCCATATAAGATTATGAACTTAATCAATACAGGCTGCCTGTATTCTGAATGCTCCATGATCAGTCACTCCCCTGTCTCTCTTCCTCTTCTTAGGCCTTCTTATTAGCTCATACACAATAATATTGAACTGAAGCCAATTAATATCCCTAAAATAACCTTTAAGTGTTCAAGTGACAGGGAGATTAATATGGTCTCTGCCTTTAAATCAAAAGCAAGAAATGATTGACCTTTGTAAGGAAGGGATGTGGAAAGCCAAGATCAGGTGAAGCTGAGCCTCCAGTCAAAGTGTTAGCCAAGTAGTGAATACAAAAGAAAAATCATTGAAGAAAATTAAAGTTCTGCCCAATGAACATGCAAAGGATAAGGAAGCAAAATATAATTGTTGTTGATATGGATAAAGTTATATTGGTCTGAATAAAAGATGAAACCAGCCACCACATTCCATTCAACAAACTCTAATTCAGAGCAAAGCCCTAACACTCTACAATGCTATAAAAGCCAAGAGAGTTGAAGGAGCAGTACAAGAAAAATGTGAGTCTAGCAGAGGTTGGTTCATGAGGTTTAAGGAAAGGACATCTCTGGAACATCAAAGTGGAAGGTGAAGGAGCAAATGCCAATGGAGAAGACACAGCAAGGCACTCAGTAGGTCTGGCCAGGACCATTGATAATGGTGATTACAAGAGCAGATTTTCAGTAGAGACTAAATAGCCTTATGTTAAAAGGAAATACCATCTATGCCATCTATGTCTGAGAAAGTCATCTTTTCATTGCTATGACAAAATAGATGAAGAAAAAAATTTAAACAAAAAAGGTTTATTTGGGTTTATGATTTCAGAGGTTTTAGTCCATAGATGGATGGCTTCATTGCTTCTAATTACAAGACAGAAATATCATGGTGGAGGAAAAGTGTTACCTCATCACAGCCAGGGAAAAGGAAGAAAGAAAGGTAGTGGTGACAAAATACAGTCCTCAAGTGACCACCAAAGACTCACTCACTTCAACTAGGTCCCACCTGCACAGTTGCAACCACCACCCAATAGTCCATTCACCTGTGTATCAATCAATGGGTAAAACTATTGATGAGATCACAGAGCTCAAGATACAATGATTCCCAAAAGCCATAACTCTAGACCTTGCTGCACTGAAGACCAAGCCTTCAAACATGAGGCTTTGGGAGACATTCTAGAACCAAACAATAACAAGGACTTTCATAGCTAGAGAGAAGTGAATGCCTGACTTCAAAGCCTCAAGAACAGGCTGACATGCTTGTTAGGGGCTATTCAAAATCAAAAGTCCTACAATAGAGGTGAATTCCATTTCCTAGAAAGCTCATGGGCCTGTGAGCACCTGGAGGGTTGGGAGAAAATCTAGAAGACATTGAATTGTTCTATCCCAGAAAGGGAGCCAATGGCTTACAGAGGAACCCAGAAGGAAAGGACATCATGTACATGCTTCGATAATAGTAAGGGAAAGAAGAATCAGGGAGATATTTAAATCCCATGACTCAGTGAGCAGAAGGACAAATAATAGCCCGTGGAAAGGAATCAAGGGCAACTCAAGGACAGATGTGCTCATTGCTGGGTTTAATAATGTAGGAATCACTGCCTCCAAGAAACATGATGAGCTACAGGCCATTGATGCAACCAGTGATTTTGATGAAGGTCTTTTCCATATCCTTTTCCTTTGTCATCTGTTATTTTTTAAATATTGAGAATGGGGCTACATTTTATGTTTTAGCAGAGAGCTGGCGCCAAAAGTATGTCCAGAAGGTAAGGCCATGTGTAAGGTAAGGCCATGAGTAAACATCACCTGCTGCGATGTGCAGACATGATAGGAGTGATAGAAATCTAATTGAGTTACACACCAGCAGTTTCTTGAAGAAGCAATTGTGAAGTATTTTAAAATCAAATATCCAGGCCTCTCCCACCAATGAAACTGAGTACTCCAGTGAGAACAGGTGATTGCATTAAAAGCCACATTCCCCAGGGGACTGCAATATGCGGCCAGCTGAAGATCAGTCATCACAGATAAACCTTACCTGCGCTCAAGGGAGCAGGAGAGCTGCTGTCCTCAGAATGACCCCTGAATATTGCTGAATTGGACTTGTTATCCTGTGATATGACTCTGAAGTGACCCACCTGGAATCCCAAGACCAAGATCATCTGTCTGTCATTGCCATGTAGGATGAGGACTTTTTTCTCTCTGAATCTTTAAGTGGCTATGGGTTCATCCAAGACCAATCGTGCCAACAGTGATGAGCCAGCTCCTGCATCTAAAGCACCAAGGCCTCTGAGAGCCTGTGAATGACAGCCCTCTAAACAGCTGCAAGAGAAGTAGGAAACATGGATTGTTTCTTTTCAGCAAGGGCTGGTTCCAGGTCAAAAGGGAGAGTGTCACAACAAAAAAATAAAATATCCAGGGATAAATTTAAGGAAAAATATAAAAGATACAGAAAAATCTGTTTACTCCACTGAAGGATATAGGTAAAGCATGCCAAAATGCAAAGTTAGAATATTAAACATTGTCCAAATTAATCCCAAATTAAAATATAAATATTGAATGGTACTCCTTGTTGAAAACACAACAGTTCTACTTTTTCTACCAAAAAAATTTTTCATCTGGAAAAACACATCTATTCAGAAAACAAAATCTAGGAGAAAACAAAGAGAACAAAGAACATATTCTTATCTAAAATAGTGTGGTTGGAAAAAGGAAAGAAAATGAAAAGTAGGAAGAAAGGACTGAGAGGAGGAAGGAAGGGAAAGAACAGAACCAGATAAAGGGCTAAGAGCATTTCTTCCTTCTTTTCAGTACCAGGGTACTCGAAAACTGAGCCACATCCCCGGTTCTTTTTGTGTTTTATCTACAAACAGGGTCTCCCGAGTTGTCAAGTACCTAACTAAGTTGCTAAGGGTGGCTTTAAACTTGTGAACCTCCTGCCTCAGCCTCCTGAGTTTACGGGATTGCAGACATCAGCTACCATGCCAGGCAGAGAAATCTTTAGAAAAAGAAAATCAACTTAGACTCACATGACAGCATGTAAAAGTGAACCTATGAACATTTTGAATGGATAAATATGCATTCACTGTTTTCATGTAATAAACTGCAACACATGGCCACATGTACACTGTTACAGATGACAACACATTGAAATTCCATGAGGAAGGAACTACCAATGCACCCACTTTACAGATGAGATAAGAGAGCCTCAGAATGTGTAAGAAGCTGGCCCGAGTCACAGATCTGGTGAAATTCACTCTCAGGTGGTCTGGCTCCAGGGTCGCTGGGCATCACCACTTCAGTAAACACACACACACAGAGAGGCATGTCCCAGACACTACTGCTCTGCAGGAAGACACACTAACATTTAATGGACTGGTAAGCAAACCTCTGAACTTGTTCATTATGATCCATGGCTGAGAACTCAGGAAAGGCCCAGCTGCGCAGTTCCTGCTTAGGGTCTCAATGTGGCTGCAGTCAGGTGACAGTTGGTGCTTCAGTCACCAGGGTGCTGAAGGAGGACTGGGCATCCACAATGACCCACTCATCTGTCAGCAGGTGATGTGAGTCTTGGCAGGGAGCTTAGCTGGTGGTGTCACCTGGAGCACCTCCTCAGGTCCCTAAGGCATGGCAGCCTTGGGGGTTGGGATCCTCTCAGAGGGTCAGGGTTCCCCAGAGGAAGGGTCCAAGAGAACTCAGAAGGGACATTTCCTGACCTCACCATAGAAGTCAGCATTTCCCTTCATGGGAACTTTCTGTTTCTGTAGTGACAAGCCCACGCAAAGTTAGGAGGCAGGGACATAAAACTCACACCTCCATGCTACCAGTGCCGATGAAATTGTGGGTCATGTTTTAAAACCTATACAATATATGACTACATCAATGAAAATTATCTAAACTTCAGTGAGTATATACCCTAAGCCCAACACTATACTGAATCTTACACAAAATAAATACTTATTATGGCATTTAAAATAAATAAATAAATAGAACAAAACCATACACACAGTACATGCAGCACATGAGCTTCCTCCCCAGGACACACTGGAGAAGACAATTCTGAATGGCTTCTGGCTACTGTGCCTCATCCAGAGCCTAGGATCCAGGAACCTATACATTGCCTGCTCCTGAGGGGACCTGAGTTGGGACCAACCAGCATCCCTCTGGGCTGTGGACAGAAGGCCACTGTGCAGAGGGAGGTAAAATGAACCAAAACTCAGGGAAAGGTGTGGACAGACTCAGACACCTCCAACCTTCACTTCCTTCAAGGGAAATAATCAGGAAGGAGGTTGCTTAGGACAAAGCCAGATCTTTCATGGAGGTAGAAACTTGTGACCACCTCCTGACAGGTGTCATACCCTAGATCATCTCTGTCCTACACATGCAGCTCTTTCCTGCATGGCCCTCCCTGGTTTGACCATGGCCAATATTTCCAATTAAGGTGTAGATCATGAATTTCACAAGAGCTGCCTGGTATTGCCCAGACTCACATTCATGTCTTTCTAGAATTCTTTTTCTTCCCTCAAAGAAAGACTTTTATTAAATGGAGTTGGGGGTGAGAAGACTGCACCTGAATGGCTAGATAGCAAATAAATCAAAATGGAAAGGGACATTCTGCCTTGCTGTCTGGGCTCCACGTTTCTCCTCCAAAAATCCTGGAGTACAAACCTTCACTGTCTGGTGGAATCTCTATTAGTCATTTTACCTTCAGCGTTTAGAGCAGTGGCTGTATGAGAGCTTCCTAATGCAGTTCCTCATGAAAGGCATTGAAAGCCCTACACCAGTGGCTGGGACAGTGAGGGCTTCTCCTTTTTACCCAGTGTAGAAATTGGTGAAGCATGTATATTTTAGATCTACAGCCTCCCAGTGTTGGGCACTAATATATCCCTGTTCTGTGCAACGGTAATTCCACTGAGGTGATACTAATAAAAACATCCTTTTGGAAAGAGAAGCAATTCCACTGCAGGTCACTACATCTGTGTTTTAAATGCTATGTCCCTTAAGTATGTTGCACACAAGGACTGGTTTACAATCAAGTGCAGTGAAAGTGCACGGAGTGTTCATGTGTGAATTCAACTGGGTACCTATACCAGGTGCATTAGAGGAGGCAGCACAACTACTGTGTATTATTGCTCAGTTTTAGATCCTGGCTGGTATTTCTTCTATCAGTTACATGCACACCAATATACTTTCACTCTTTCTTTCATATAGGTGACTAAATCTTGCATGAATAGGCAAAGACAGGAATCACTATTTAGCCTCTGGGTAATCCGACAGAGAAGGGACAGTCCCTGCTGCCTATCCATTCTGCACACATGGAGGAGGCCTGCCACAGCACTGGACACTGCCCAGCTACTCCTTACAATCTAATTTTTTTTCAAAGGCAGCAGCCAAACTTCCAGGTTGACAGCCTCGGTCCCAACTCTCTCTTGTGCACTGCCTTGGAGTTCCTGCAGCTGGATACTTGCAATCCCACCCTCTCTCTTCTCTTCATCTCCTCTGAGACCAGAAATTCCCCAAACGTGGTAGCACTGGTCCCAATGTGTACATGTACACCTCAGCTCCCCATCTGAGGCAGCTCTTTCCTGCATGGCTCCCTAAGACAGCCACTACACAGAAGGAATGCATGTCACATTTTTATTGAGCAAGGCAGGAGGACAGTTCCATGTGGGCCAGATACCAACATGTTTGAAAAGTATTCAGAAGAAACGAAAAGTGGAACAGCCATCGGGGTTCAACCACTGTCCACAGAAGCCTTCTCTACTGGTCTGCTAGTGCTGGCATAATAAGAACTGGGGGATACCTGAGGGTCTGGGGCATTACAGGGGAGTAGAGTGAGGAAGGGGTGGTCAGTGCAGCTCTGCCAGGCACATGCCCTCATTCATCATGACAACTGTATTCTGTCATGGAGATTGTGTGCAGCCAGGGCACAATGTAGACTTGGAAAGAACAGAAGGTCCTCTGTAAAAAGAAAGAGAAAGGGACAATCACTGTGTGTTTTGTCACAGCAAGGACGTTCATTTTCAGGTATCAGCAAAGGATACAAAATGATGGAGGTGGTACTCTCAGCCTCCACCGTCCTTGCGAGGTCTACCTCCCACATTCCACCGAACTCTGCAGTATCTAATCATCGTCCTGCCCTTTGCTGTGAGTCTTCCTGATGGCATGTTTATCTCTCCTCAGTTCATGAGATTCCTCATCGTCCTGCCCCAGTACAGCTCTAGCCCTTTAAAAAGCAGCTTGTTTAAGGCTGTGGGAGGCCCAGGGGTAGAGGGCAGGGAAGGCTGCTCACTGTCCCAGCTCCCTCCACCTCCAGAACCTGGGCCAGCACCAACAGGGGAACAGAGGGAAGAAGTGGAGGCATGGGAAACACAAGACAGAACCAGAGGTTTCATCTGATTACAGAACTCTAATCTGCCCAGCCTGGCTCTGGGCAGGTGGTCAAGAATAGGATTGACAGCTATTTCTCCCTCCTCAGCAAATAGCCCTATAGCTCTCTCCTCCAGGCCAGTAGGCAGCACACCCAAACACACAGGGATGTCTTCCTGGGACCCTATATACTAGGGCAAACCCACTGTATTATGAAAGTTAATCATGCGTGCACACATACTTCTTCCTGCAGCACCGCACATGTGCACAAGTCTGCATCTACATGAACTCACACACAACCCACATTCATAGGTATCTATTAATGAGCTACCTCACTCCCCTGCAAATACACACACACACACTCAACCTATGCATCTGTTGTCACATGAGCATACAAACAAGTCCTCAAGCCCCTCTTCATGATAAGCCATGGGCCCACATCAGTGACATACCTTGTGATCTTGTGGGGCATCAGCAAAGGGACAGTCAGTTAGGTCAGACTGAGACTTAGCACAGGTGGTTCGACCTATCTCCAAATCCAAATAGTAGTTCATTCCAGCAACAACCTGCAATGGAAAGAACAGGATTCATTTACAACATTCCAGGTCCCTTTCACACGTATGCTGTTACTTTATGTTGCTCAGTTAATATGTTCACCTAGTGTATTAGTCAGATTTTCATCACTGTGACGAAAATACCTGATATAAAACACTTAGACGAGAAAAGGTTATTTTGGCTCACAGTTGAAAGGACACTTGGCTGGTTACAGGTGAGATCTGTTCTACTCCAGGGGCTACTCAATTGCCCACAACTACTGGCCCTGGTGCACCTGTTCAGAGAATGGGACACTAGTCCCTAGAGGCTACTCTCAGGGAGTATTCCCAGGGTGTGCCATGCACAGGGAATGAAGAGTCTTCAGGACATGTTGAATGGTGCCCACTCAGAGGACTCTGGATGGAGTCCAACCTTGAGGGAAAATCTGAGACACCCAGAATGTGCAGCATATACACTCATGTGTTGCTTAATGGTAGGGACACGTTCTGAGAAATGTGTCCTTAGAGAATTTTGTAGTCCAAATGCCATATTATACATAACAAACTAAGATGGCTACAACATCACCAGGTGATGCGATCTTAAGGAACTACACTGTATATGTAGTCATCATTTTGGGCACATGACTGCACACCACAGCTGGTTGGCACTTTGAAATGCAAAGGTCATGAAAATGGACCATGACCTGCCCCAGATGAAAGGAGTCTAAGGAGACCGGATAGTTACTGCAGCATATGGGGGCATCCATTAGTGGACATCAGCTAAATTAGCTCTGTAAATGAGGTAAATGAATATGTCAATGTTCATTTCTGATTTTCAAAACTGAATCTTAGGTACGTAAGAGAATGCCCATGTTTGCAAGAATTGTGCACTGAAGTGTTGACTCTAAAATGGTTCGGTAATATATATGCATATAAATACATGCAGATACACATGCATACTGGGAGAGGAAGGTGGAAGAAGCAAACATGGACAAGTATTAACATTGGGAAGATCAGGATCTAAAGATGCAATAATGTCAAAATAAAAGATGACAAGGAAAAATCTCTTTAAAGATCTTTTAGTGAAGGCATCCAGGTTGGTTCTGTATTTCTGTCTCTAGTAGTCATTTACTTAACAGTTCACACTAACTCCAGGCCTTCTCCAGGATGGTAGTAGGGATCTATATCCAGGGAAGACTCTGACCTTCCTCCTGACCTGGGAATCTGGTGTCCCAGGCAGCTGGTGGCTGGAAATAGAAATAAAGGGTTAGGCAGCTAGCTGGAGTGCCAGACAGGTTGGGTATCCAGGCCAAACTTGGGTAAAATAAATCCCAGGACAGGCCCACTAAGGGCCTCAGGGCTACAGAAAATTACCTAAGGAAAGGGTTGGGTGAGCAGCATGGTGTATCAATTCCCTGGCAGATCAGAATAGTCACAGGTCATAGGCTGCTGAGCACACCAGAGCTGCCGGCTCTAGGGTGCCCAGGTGGAAAGCAACACTTAAAAAAGAAGGACGGAGCTAGAGACTCCTGAGATGCCCTGTGAGGGTCAAGTTTTTCTGAATCAGAGCCCAGGGATGAACACGCACCTGCTTGCGAGCATGCACCAGTCTCAGCACACGGCTATAGTAGAGATCATTGTTCTCCTGATTGTAAACGTCCATGGAGTAGTCTATCGCCTGACGCACACCCTCCTCGTGGATGTCAGCATCCTCCAGGCCACCCACTATTGGCTCAGAGCTACTAGGCAGCTCAGATCTCGCAGCACAGCCAGCCACTAAGACTGCCAGCAGGAGCAATGGGATGTGCAGGGCTCTCGCCATGGTTGGCTCTGACATGGAGCTGTACCTGCAACCAAGCATAAAGGAAGTCATCCAAAAGTCAGTAGCACATCCTGAGGCCACTGTGCTTTTATCCCTCTCTGGCAGCCTGGGACTCCCCATCCCTCTCTCCTCCTTTCCTGGCTACACCCACTAGCATATTTGTCCTCTCCTCTGCACTTCCGACCCTCCTCCAGTGTCCCTTTCTCCTCCCCACCAATAGGGATGTTAATCCCTATGTAATACCCATCTCTGTCTCTTTAACTAAAGGTTACTGATCATAATCAGTTTCCCTAATAACTCAAGACCATGACTACAAATGTTAAGTATTGTTCAGTGTTGACATACAGCAATATATTCAGAGGCTATTAAGATACTAAAAGACACTTGATCTTTACCTCCTAGTCCCTCGATGACTGGACATGTTCATTGTTGAAATGCTTGCTAGCATTTCCTGTCATCTCCACATCCTGTTTGTCAATGTGTGCTGATGTTGGTGTCTTACTTAGCTTGAAGCTTCAATCTTATGTTTCATGACCTGTGATGAATGAGCATCTTCTGTCTTTGAACTAAAAGTTGCCCAACCTAAGGAAGGGCTGATTCTATGCACAAAGTACATCAGCACCAATGCATGGAACTCAGGCCATCTTCTTCCCTCCACTCAGGCTTCCCTTCTTTGTTATGGTTTACTTTTCACGTTGATGTTTTAGACATGTAAATGAGAAGATCTTATATACTGAGAGCCACAACTGAATTTAAAAATCCAGCTCTTCCCTATATAACTAGACATATCATTCAGGCTCTAAATTGGAGCAAAAGAGGAGGATATTTGTTATGGAATGTGATGAATGAAAACAAAACATGAAAGGCCAGGAACACACTGTTCAAAATATTAGACTCAAAACTCATCTGTCCAACATCAGAACTGAATATATTATTTTAAAGAGATACTGGTTCTTCCCGTAACAATGTTTATTTGGTGTTAAGGTAAAATCCTACTACCCATGGATAAAGGAGTGAAAAAAATCAGAAAGAATCTGTTTTACTTTATAATACAGCTTTGCCAAGCAGCAACAGGGGCGGGAGGGAGAGGGGGAGACCAGGCATTGAATTCAGGGGCTCTTAAACACTGATCCACATCACCAGGCTGTTTTTATTTGATTTTGAAACAGGGTCTCACTAAGTTGCTGAGGCTAGCTTTGAACTGGAAATCCTTCAGCCTCAGCCTCCCAAGACACTGGGATTAGAGGTGTGGGCCACCTGGACAGGCTAAAATTCAGCTCTTTAGGTAGGTTGATAAAAAAGACCTGTTCAAGCCAGAGCATCTTTCTCTGCATTTAGGAGATTTATTGGTTGATACTATGATACCCAGCACAGAATTAAGTTCTTAACTAGAATTGTCACACCAGGAAATGTACAACTGTACACTGATCTGTGGATTGACATCCAAAAAACTAGCACTAGAGACAGAGTCACACAAAGCCCCAGGAACCGGGCTTGCAGAAGATAGGACTCACCACAGAAGTTCGTTCTGGTTTTCCTCTGATGAAGGAGATAAAACATAAAGAAACAAAACTATAGCTACTTCTGGAGTTACTACAAAATTTTTTGAGTAGCTTTCATAGATCTCATTGTACATGCTTTTTACAATGTATATTTTTCCTGACTTAATATATATTTTTCAGTTTCCTCATTATGCTAACATTCAAACATGAGACAAAATCCTATCAAATCAGTGGTTCTCATAGCTCATTCGACCTGTGCAGCCCTTTAATATAAATGTAGTATCCATTATACTCTCTTGACATGAAATTAACAGATAATGTATTCATTTTTATCTGTGATAAAAAATATGATGCATTAAGTCTAACAAAAGAGATAAATAACAGTACAGACATTTCTCATTTTACTGTGTTTTGCTTATTTTAATTTGTAGGTATTGCATTTTGTAAAATTTAAAGACTTCTTGCAAACATGCATTGAGTAAATATATTGGCACCGATTTTTCAACAGCATGTTCTCAGTTAATGTTTCTGTGTCACATTCTGATAATTCTTGTGAGATTTCAAAACTTTCCCATTATTAATATAGCTCTTGTTGGGTGTAGTGAGGCACACCTGTAACAACACCACCTCCGAGAGCTAAGGCAAGAGAATTGCAAGTTTGAGGCCTGTCTCAGCAACTTAGTGAATATCCTAAGCAATATAAGGAGACCTTATCACAAAAACAAAAAATTAAAAGGGGCTAAAGATGTGGCTCACTGGTTTAAGCAACCCTGGGCTCAATTTCTAATATCAAGTAATTTAAAAAATGGATAAGAGTATAAAATATAGCTCATGATTATCTGTTGTCACTGATATTTGATGTTACTACTATACCGGTTTGAGAGTGCAATGAAGTCACCCATGTAAAAATCTAAACTTAATCAATAAAGACTGCCTGTATTCTGACTGCTCCATGATCAGCCACTTCCCTCTCTCTCCTCCTCTTCTTAGGCCTTCTTATTGCCTCACACACAACAATATTGAACCAAGGCCAATCAAAAGACCTAAAATAGCCTTTAAGTGTTCAAGTGACGGAGAGATTAATACAGTCTCTGTCTTTAAATCAAGGGCAAGAAATAATTGACCTTTGTGAGGAAGGCATGTGGAAAGCCAAGATCAGCTGAAGCTGGGTCTCCAGTCAAAGAGTTAGCCAAGTAGTGAATACAAAAGAAAAGTCACTGAAGGAAATTAAAGTTCTGCCCAATGAACACACGAATAATAAGGAAGCAAAACATGCTTGTTGTTCAGATGGAGAATGTTCTATTGGTCTGGATAGAAGATGAAACTAGCCACCATATTCCCTTCAACAATGTCTAATCCATACCAAAGCCATAACTCTCTACAATGCTATAAAAGCCAAGAGTGTTAAAGGAGCAGCAGAAGAAAAATGTGAAGCTACCAGAGATTGGTTCATGAGGTTTAAGAAAAGGACATCTATAGATCATCAAAATAGAAGATTAAGGAGCAATTGCTATTGGAGAAAGCACAGCCATGCATTCAGAAGGTCTTTTGAGGATAATTGATGATGGTGGCTAAAATAAAGAGCAGATTTTCAGTAGAGACTTAACAGCCTTAGGCTGAAAGAAAATGCCATTTATGACTGAAGAATTCTCCTTTTCATTGATGTGACAAAATACCTGAAATAAACAATTTTAAAAAGCAAGGTTTATTTTGGTTCATGATTTGAGAGGTTTTATTCCATGGTTAGGTGGCTCCTTTGCTCGGAGTCCGTAACAAGGCAGAAACATCATGGTGGAAGAAACCATTCACCCCATGACAGCCAAGAAAAAGGAAGAAAGAAAGGTAGTGGTGACAAGATATAGTCCACAAGTTACCCCCAGGACCTATTCATTTCAATTAGGTCCAACCTCTACAATTTCTACCACCACCCAATAATCCATTCTTTTCTGGAAACATCAAAGGGTAAATCTATGGAGGAGACCACAGAGCTCACGATCCAATGAGTTCCCGAAAGCCATACCACTAAACATTGCTTCACTGGGGACCAAGCCTTCAAACTTGAGATTTGGGGAGGCATTTTAGAACCAAATAATAACAAGGAATTTCCATAGCTAGAGAGAAGTGAATGCATGACTTCAAAGCCTCACAGAATAGGCTGACATACTTGTTAAAAGCTAATCAAAATCAAATATCCTTAAAAAAAAAAGGTGAATTTGGTTTACTAGAAATACCATGGGATATGGATAGGTGGGATAAAGTCTAGAAGAAACTGAATTTTTCTTGCCTAGGAAATGTGCTGGTAGCTTGCTGAGGGACCCAGAAGAAAAGGCCTTCATGGACATATTTCAATAATGGTAATGAAAAGAAGAATCTGGGAGATAATTTAAGTCCAGTGTCTCAGTGGGCAGAAGGACAAATAACAGCCCTTGGGAGGAAATCAAGGGCATCTCATAGACAGGTGTCCCCACTGATGGCTTTGATTATGTAGGGATCATTGCCTCAAAGGAACATGCTGAGCTAAAGTCCACTGACCCAACCAGTGTTTTGGTTGAGGGCCTTTTCCATATCCTTTTTCTTGTCATCTGTTATTTGTTAGATAATGAGGATGGAGCTATGTTGCATGTTTGGGCAGAGAGGTGGCACCAAATGTATGTCCAGAAGCAGGTAAGGCCATTAGTATACCTCACCTGTTGCAATGTGCAGATGTGAAAGGAGTGATGGGACTTTGACAGGGAATCTAATTGATACATCACCACTTCATTGAAGAAGCAATTGTGAAGTATTTTAAAATCAAATGTCCAGGCCTCTCCCACCAATGAAACTGATGACTCCAGTGAGAACAGGCGATTACAGTGAAAGCCACATTCCCCGATGGACTGCATCATGCAGCCAGATGGAGACTGTTCATCACAGATAATCCTTACCTACTCTCAAGGGAACAGGAGAACTGCTGTCCTCAAAATGATGCCTAAGTATTGCTGAATTGGACTTGTGGTCCTCTAATGTGATTCTGTAGTGACCCACTTGGCAACCCAAGACCCAGAGTAAAGGAGCAGATGAGAGTGACCAAAAGTTTCTTTTTCAGCTGGCATATTGCTCAAAGATTCTCCATTGTAAATGTATTTGACCAATGAACTGGCAGGGTCTAGTGAGAAGAAATGGGTGGGCACACTTTTGTCTACTGGTACCTCATCCATTTACCATTGCCAGGTAGGGTGGAGACTTTTCTCTCTCTTAATCTTTAAATGAGGCTGTGGCTTCATCCAAGGCCACTCATGGCCAATAATGATAAGCCAGTTCCTGCATCTGAAGCAACAAGGCCTCTGAAAACCTGTTAATGACAGCCCCCAAAACAACTGCTAGAGAAGTAGGGAACATGGATAGTTTCTCGTCAGCAAGGGCTGGTTACAGGTCAAAAGGGCTCAGAGCGTCACAACAACAAAGATAAAATATCCAGGGATCAATTTAAGGAAATATATGAAAGATATAGAAAATTCTGTTTTACTACACTGAAGGACATAGGTAAAGCATGCCAAAATGCAAAGCTAGAATATTAAACATTGTCCAAATTAATCCCAAATTGAAATATAAATATTGAACTGTACTCCTAGTTCAAAACATAACAGTTCTACTTCTTGAACAAGAATATATATTTTCATCTGGAAAAATAAATCTATTCAGAAAACAAAAGTTAAGAGAAAAAAGAGAATCAAGAACATATCCTTCTCTAAAATGGTGTGGTAGGCAAAAGGGAAGAGAATAAAAAGAAGGAAACAAGGACTGAAGGGAGGAAGGAAAGTAAAGAACAGACCCAGATGAAGAGCTAAGAGCATTTTTTTCTTTTTGGTAGGAGGGATTGAAGCCAGGCTATTTCAAAACTGAGCCACATCACCAGTCCTTTTTTGTATTTTATCTAGAGATTGGGTCTATCTATGAACCCCACTGGGTTCACAGTGTCTATCTGTGAACCCCACTGAGTACCCATCTCAAGTGCTTAGAAGGAGACAGTGCCTCCACTTTGTATTATTGCTCTGTTTTGGATTCTGCTGGTACTTCCCCAATCAGTTGCACACACACCAATATACTTTCACTCTTATTTTCACAAAGGTAACTAAATGTTGCATGGATAGGATGAGACAGGATTTAGACTCTGGAGAATCTAAGAGGCAGAAAAAGATCCCACATGCCCATCCCTTCTGCACACATGGAAGAAGACTGCCCCAGCCCTGGACACTTCCCAGCTGTTCCTCACCATCTAACTTATTTTCAAAGGCAGCAGCCAAGCTTCCAGAATGATAGCCTAGGTCCCAACACTCTCCTGTCTATTGCCTCAAAGAGGCTGCAGCTAGATACTTGAAATTCCAACCCCTCTCTTCTTCATCTTCTCTGAGACCATAAATTTTTCAAAAGTGGCAGCACTGGCCCCCATGTGCACATGTAGATCTCAGCTCCCCCTCTGAGGCACTCTTTTCCTGCATAGACCCCCCGGGACAACCACTACTCAGGAGGAATACATGTCACTTTATTATTGAGCAAAGCAGGAGAGTTCCATGTAGGCCAGGCACCAAAGTGTTTGAAAGTATTTAGAAAGAGTGAACAAAGGAAGAGCTGTTGGGGTTCGACCACTGTCCGCAGAAGCCTTCTCTACTGGTCTGCTAGTGCTGGCACAATAAGGGCTGGGGGATAACTGAGGGTCTGGGGCATTACAGGGGAGTAGAGTGAGGAAGGAGTGGCCAATGCAGCTCTGCCAGGCACACACCCCTAGTCATTATGACAACTGTATTGTGTCATGGAAATTGTGTGCAGCCAGGGCACCATGTAGACCTGGAAAGAGCAGAAGGTCCTCTGTAAAAGAGAAGAGAAAGAAAATTACTGCTTGTTTCATTAACAAAGAAGATGTTCACTTTGAGATGTCAGCAACGGGGTACAAAATGATGGAGGTGGTATTCTAGGCCTCCACCACCTTTGCCAGGTGCACCTCCCACATTCAACCAAACTCTGCAGTATCTACTCATCGCCCTGCCCTTGGCTGCAGGTCCACTGGATGGCTTGTGAATCTCTCCCCAGATCATGGGATTCCTCATTGTCCTGCCCCAGCACAGCCCCAGCCCTCTGAAGAGCAGCTTGTTTAAGGCTGTGGGAGGCCCAGGGGTTCAGGGCAGGGAAGGCTGCTCACTGTCCCAGCTCCCTCCACCTCCAGGACCTGGGCCAGCACCAACAGTGGAACAGAGGGAACAAGTGGAGGCATGGGAAACACCCCTGAAAGAGGCAGAAGGGTGCAGGGAAGGTAAACAAGGTGAGAGCAGCTCACCCCAAAGCCAGGATGTGCTGGCACTGGGATAGTGGGAACAGAATCAGAGGGTTTCATCTGCTTACAGTCCTCTCATCTGTCCAGCATGGCTCTTGGGCACAGTCAAGGATGAGACTGACAGCTTTTTCTCTGCCCCCCCACCACTATCTCTGTAGCTGTGTCCTCCATGCCAACAGGCAACATCCCCAAACACAGAATACTGTCCTACTGGGACCTCAATTACCAGGACAAACCCATTGTGTAATTCAAGTTAATCATGTGTACACACAGTTCCTCCTGCAGCATCCCACGTGTGCACAGGTCTGCATCTACATTAACTCCCACATACCTCATAAAAATATGTATCTATTCATGAATCAACACACTCCCCCCCCACACACACACACACGTGCATCTCTTACACATTCACACCTGAGCATACAAACAAGTCCTCATGCCCCTCTTCATGATAAGCCATGGGCCCACATCAGTGACATAGCTTGTGATCTTGTGGCGCATCAACAAAGGGACAATCAGCTAGGTCAGACTGAGACTTAGCACAGGTGCTTCGACCTATCTCCAAATCCAAATAGTAGTTCATTCCAGCAACAACCTGCAATGGAAAGAACAGGATTCATTTACAACATTCCAGGTCACTTTCACACGTATGCGGTTACTTTATGTTGCTCAGTTAATATGTTCACCTAGTGTGTTAGTCAGATTTTCATCACTGTGAAGAAAATACCTGATATAAAACACTTAGATGAGAAAAGGTTATTTTGGCTCACAGTTGAAAGGACACTTGGCTGGTTACAGGTGAGATCTGTTCTACTCCAGGGGCTACTCAATTGCCCACAACTACTGGCCCTGGTGCACCTGTTCAGATTATGGGACACTAGACCTTTGAGGCTACTCCCAGGGAATGTTCCCAGGGTGTGCCATCCACAGGGAATGAAGAGTCTTCAGGACATGTTGAATGGTGCCCACTCAGAGGACTCTGGATGGAGTCCAACCTTGAGGGAAAATCTGAGACACCCAGAATGTGCAGCCTATACACTCATGTGTTGCTTAATGGCAGGGACATGTTCTGAGAAATGTGTCCTTAGAGAATTTCATTGTGCAAATATTATATTTTACATAAGAAGCTAAGATGGCTACAACGTCACCGGGTGATGCGATCTTAAGGAACTGCACTGTATATGTAGTCATCATTTTGGGCACATGACTGCACACCACAGCTGGCTGGACCCTTTGAAATACCAACGTCATGAAAACAGACTATGAGGTGCTCCAGATGAAAGAAGGCTGAGGAGGCAGGACAGTGACTGCAGCAAATGAGAGCATCCATCTGAAGACATCAGCTAATTAAATCTGTGAATGAGGTAATTGAATATGCCAGTGTTAATTCCCAATTTTCAAAACTGAATCCTAGGTATGTAAGAGAATGCCCATGTTTGCAAGCAATGCACACTGAAGTGCTGACTCTAAAATGGCTCAGAAAAATATAAATGCATATAAACACATGAGGACACACATGCATACTGGGAGAGGAAGGAGGAAGAGGCAAAATAGCCAAGTATTCACATTGGAAGGATCAGGATTTAGAGATGCAATAATGTCAAAATAAAAGGTGAACAGGAAATAGCTCTTTAAAAATCCTTTAGTGAAGGCATCCAGGTGGGGTTTGTTCTTTTGTCTCCAGTAGTCATTTACTTAACAGTTTACACTAACTCCAAGCCCTCTCCAGGTGGCAGTAGGAATCTATATCCAGGGCAGACCCTGACCTTGATTCTGACCTGGAGCACTGGTGCCCCTGGAAGCTGGTGTCGGACTGGTTGGGTTTACAGGCCAAGTTTGAGTGGGGACAATCCACAATGGGCTGCAGGGCGACAGAAAATTACCTAGGACAAAGCCTGGGTGAGCATCAAGGTATGTAAATTCCCTGGCAGATCAGAACAACCCCAGGCCATAGGCTCCCAGCTCTAGGGTGCCCAGGTGGAAAGCATTAGGTAAATATGGGAGGGCAGGGCTAGGGACTCCTGAAATGCCCTATGAGAGTCAAGTCCTTCTGACTCAGGGCCCAGGGATGAGCACGCACCTGCTTGTGAGCATGCACCACTTTCAGCACATGGCTATAGTAGAGATCATTGTTCTCCTGATTGTAAACGTCCATGGAGTAGTCTATCGCCTGACGCACGCCCTCCTCGTGGATGTCAGCATCCTCCAGGCCACCCACCATTGGCTCAGAGCTACTAGGCAGCTCAGATTTCACAGCACAGCCAGCCACCAAGACTGCCAGCAGGAGCAATGGGATGCGCAAGGCTCTCGCCATGGTTGGCTCTGACATGGAGCTGTACCTGCAACCAAGCATAGAGGAAGTCATCCAAAAGTCGGCAGCACATCCTGAGGCCACTGTGCTTTTATCCCTCTCTGGCAGCCTGGGACTCCCCAACCCTCTCTCCTCCTTTCCTGGCTACACCCACTAGCATATTTGTCTTCTCCTCTGCACTTCCGACCCTCCTCCAGTGTCCCTTTCTCCTCCCCACCAATAGGGATGTTAATCCCTTACCTAATACCCATTTCTGTCTCTTTAACTAAAGGTTACTGATCATAATCAGTTTCCCTAATTACTCAACACCATGACTACAAATGTTAAGTATTGTTCAGTGTTGACATACAGCAATATATTCAGAGGCTATTAAGATACTAAAAGACACTTGATTTTTACCTCCTAGTCCCTCGATGACTGGACATGTTCATTGTTGAAATGCTTGCTAGTATTTCCTGTCATCTTCACATCCTGTTTGTCAATGTGTGCTGATGTTGGTGTCTTACTTAGCTTGAAGCTTCAATCTTATGTTTTAAGAACTGAAGAATGAGCTTCTTCTGTCTTTGAACTAAAAGTTGCCCAACCTAAGGAAGGGCTGATTCTATGCACAAAGTACATCAGCACCAATGCATGGAACTCAGGCCATCTTCTTACCTCTACTCTGGCTTCACTTCTTTGTTCTGGTTTATGTTTCAATTTGAAGTTTTAAACATGCAATTGAGAAGATCTTGTATATTGAGAGCCACAGATGAATTTAAAAATCCAGAACTTCTCCATATAACTGGATCATATCATTCAGGCTCTAAATTGGAGTGGACAAGGAGGATATTTATTATGGAATGTGATGAATGAAAAAGGAATATGAAGCCGGGCGCGGTGGCTCACGCCTGTAATCCCAGCACTTAGGGAGGCTGAGACAGGAGAATCGCGAGTTCAAAGCCAGCCTCAGCAATGGCGAGGCGCTAAGCAACTCAGTGAGACCCTGTCTCTACATAAAACACAAAATAGGGCTGGGGATGTGGCTCAGTGGTCGAGTGCCCCTGAGTTCAATCCCCAGTACCAA
>PVHX01011028.1:0-46214 GCA_004024805.1 Geosciurus inauris | reverse complement strand
GGAATATGAAAGGCCAGGAATACATTGTTCAAAATATTAGACTCAAAACTCATCTGTCCAACATCAGAACTGAAAATAACCTTTTAAAGGGATTTTGAGTCTTCAGGTAACAATGTGATTTTGGTGTCTAAGTGAAAATTCAACCACTCAAGAATAAAGGAGCCTAAAAACTCAGAAAGAATCTGCTTGACTGTAAAGTTCAGCTTTTTTGCTTGGGGGTTGGGGGGCTACTGGCATTTGAATCCAGGAGCGCTTAACCCACTGATCCACATCATCAGCTCTGTTTTCATTTGATTTTGAAACAGGGTCTCACTAAATTACTGAGGCTAGCTTTGAACTAGAAATCCTCCTGCCTCAGCCTCCAAAAGCACTGAGATTACAGGTGTGGACCACATGGACAGGCTAAAACTCAGCTCACAGGCAAGTTGATTAAAAAGACCTGTTTGAGCCAGAGCATCCTTCTCTTCATTTAGGAGATTTATGTGTTGATATATTATGTACCCAGCATGGTCCTAAGCCCTTAAACTAGAATTTTCATACCAGGAGATGTTCAACTGACATCCAAAAAGCCATGACTAAGAGACAGGGTCACACAATGCCCCAGGACCCTGGCTACCAGAAAATAAGACTCACCACAGAATTTTGTTCTAGTGTTCTTTGGTGAAGGAGACAAAACATAAAGAAACAAAACTACAGCTACTTCTGGATTTAATACAAAATTTTCTCTGAATAGGTTTCATAGATCTCATTGTACATATTTTTACAATGTATATTTTTTCTGACTTTATATATATAGTATCAGATTTCTCACCATTCTAACATTAGGCACAATCCTTTCAAATCAGTGGTTCTGAGGGCTCATAAGACCCGTGCAGCCCTTTAATAAAAACATAGTATCCATAGTACTCTCCTGACATGAAGTTAACAGGTAACATATTCTCCTTCATCTGTGATTTTTGGAAAATATTATGCACTAAGTCTAATAAAAGAGACAAATAACAGTATAAGCATTTCTCATTTTATTGTGCTTTGCTTATTGTAATTTTGTAGGTATTGCATTTTGTTAAATCAAAGGCTTCTCACAAACCTGCATTGACTAAATGTATTGGCAACAGGTTTTCAACAGTATGTGCTCAATTCATATCTCTGTGTTACATTTTGATAATTCTTGCAAGATTCCAAAATTTTCCCATTATTAATATAGCTCCTTCTGGGTGTGGTGAGACACACCTGTAACAAAAGAAACTCCAATAGCTGAGGCAAGAGGATTTCAAGTTTGAGGCCAGCCTCAGCAACTTAGTGAGAACCCTAAGAAATATAAGGAGACCTTGTTGCTAATAAAAAATAAAAAGGAACTGGGGATGTGACTCACTGGTTTAAGCACCCCTGGGTTCACTCTCTAGTACTAACCAATAAGAAAAAAAGAATAAAAGTATTAAAAATAGCTCTTATGGTGATCTGTTCTCAGTGATATTTGATGTTACTACTATACTGGTTTGAGGGCACAATGAAGTTGCCCATATAAGATTGTGATCTTAATCAATACAGACTGCTTGCATTCTGACTGCCCCATGATCAGCCACACTCCAGTCTCTCCTCCTCTTCTTAGGCCTTCCTGTTGCCTCACACACAACAATATTGAACCAAGGCCAATTAATAGACCTATAATAGCCTGTAAGTGTTCAAGTGACAGTGAGATTAATACGGTCCCTGCCTTTAAATCAAAAGCAAGAAATGATTGACCTTTGTGAAGAAGGTAGTTGGAAAGCCAAGATCAGGTGAAGCTTGGCCTCTGGTTCACTAGTTAGCCAAGTAGTAAATACAAAAGAAAAGTCAATGAAGAAAATTAAAGTTCTGGCAATGAACACACAAATGATAAGGAAGCAAAACAGTTTTCGCTCAGGTGGGGAAAGTTGTTTCGGTCCTTATAGAACATGAAAACAGCCACCATATTCCCTTCAACAAAGTCTAATCCAGTGCAAAACCCTAACTCTCTACAATACTATAAAAGCTAAGAGAGTTGAAGGAGCAGCAAAGAAAATCTGAATCTTACAGAGGTTGGTCCATGAGGTTTAATGAAAGGACATCTCTGGAACATCAAAGTAGGAGGTAAAGGCGCAAGTGTCAATGGAGAAGACACAGCAAGGCACTCAGAACTTCTGGTTAGGACTGTTGATGGTGGTAGCTACAACACAGACCAGACTGCAGTACACACTAAACAGCCTTATGTTGGAAGGCCATATTTGACTGAGAAGTCCTCTATTCATTCCTGTGACAAAACAGCTGGAAAAAAGAAAAGAAAAGAAACAACTTAACCATCAAAGTTTGTTTCGGTTCATGGTTTCAGAGGTTTTAGTCTATGGTTAGCTGGATACTTTGCTTGGAGTCCTGTAACAAGGCAGAAACATCATGGTGGAGGATAACTGTCACTTCATGACAGCCAGGAAAAGGAAGAAAGAAAGATAGTAGTGAAAAGATACAGTCTTCATATTCACTACAACTAGGTCCCACCTGTACAGTTGCAACCACCACCCAATAGTCCATTCACCTGTGTATCAATCAATGGATAAAACTATTGATGAGATCACAGAGCTCAAGATACAATGATTCCCAAAAGCCATAACTCTAGACCTTGCTGCACTGAAGACCAAGCCTTCAAACATGAGGCTTTGGGAGACATTCTAAAACCAAACAATAACAAGGACTTTCATAGCTAGAGAGAAGTGAATGCCTGACTTCAAAGCCTCAAGAACAGGCTGACATACTTGTTAGGGGCTATTCAAAATCAAAAGTCCTACAATAGAGGTGAATTCCATTTCCTAGAAAGCTCATGGGCCTGTGAGCACCTGGAGGGATGGGAGAAAATCTAGAAGACACTGAATTGTTCTATCCCAGAAAGGGAGCTGATGGCTTGCGGAGGAACCCAGAAGGAAAGGACATCATGTACATACTTTGATAATGGTAAGGGAAAGAAGAATCAGGGAGATATTTAAATCATGTGATTCAGTGGGCAGAAAGACAGTTAACAGTCTTTGGGAGTAAATAAAGAGCATCTCAAGAACATGTTCTCATTACTGGCTTTGAAGATGTAGGGATCATTGCCTCAAAGAATCATACTCAGCTAAAGTTCATTGATCCAACCAACCTTTTCTTTGAAGGTCTTTTCCACTTCCTATTGCTTTGTCATCTGTTATTTTTTAGATATTGAGGATGGGGCTAGGTGGTATGTTTGGAGAGATACCAGGCACCAAAAGTATGTCTAGGGCAGGTAACGCCATGAGTACACCTCACCTGCTACAATGTGCAGGTGCATTAGGAGTGATGGGACTTTGACAGGAAATCTAATTGGGTTATACATCAACACTTCATTGGAGAACTATTGTTTTAAGTTGTGCCTTGTGGGTCTGCTTGATGAGTTGGGGTCCTGAGAGATGAAGAGGGGTCCTCAGGAAATATGAAATGGGGTCTCACAGGATGAGGTTTTGGGGTGACAGTCCATGGAGTCACTCCACCCAGACTCCAGTGTAGGTAAACATTCTGCTGGAGCGAGAAACACCATTTATTCCAGAAAGTACAGAAGCTTATATACACTCCTGGACCAATCATGGCCCAAAGTTACAAACAATGGGTGCTCTCTGTCAAGCACACAGTCCATTAGCATACAATGGGGAAAGATGGAAGGGAGGTGTTGAAGGTATGGAGAGTGCTCCTACAGAGAACCAATAGTGGAGTATTTTAAAATCAAATGTCTGGGCCTCTCCCACCAATGAAACCGACTACTCCAGTGAGAACAGGTGATTGCAATGAAAGCCACATTCCCCAGGGAATTGCCCTGTGCATCCAGCTGGAGACTAGTCATCACA
This sequence comes from Geosciurus inauris, assembly GCA_004024805.1. Classification (NCBI taxonomy): domain Eukaryota; kingdom Metazoa; phylum Chordata; class Mammalia; order Rodentia; family Sciuridae; genus Geosciurus; species Geosciurus inauris. The sequence goes on along the minus strand of PVHX01011028.1, from coordinate 42,351 downwards.
GATAATCCTTACCTGCTTTCAAGGGAGCAGGAGAGCTGCTGTCCTCAGAATGACACTTGAGTTTGGCTGACTTGAACTTGTGATCTTCTGATGTGACTCTGAAGTGACCCACTTGGAATCCCAAGACCAAGAGTAAAGGAGCAGATAGGAATGACCAACAGTTCCTTATTTCAGCTGGCATATTGCTCACAGTTTCTCTATTTTAAATGTGTTTGACCAAATAACTCAGCAAGGTATAGTGAGAAGAAATGGGTGGCCACACTTTTGTCTACTGGTGCCTATTCTGTCTATCATTGCCAGGTAGGGTGGAGACTTTTCTCTCTCTGAATCTTTAAATGAAACTGTGGCTGCATTGCAGGCCACTAATGCCAACAGGGATGAGCCAGCTCCTGCATTTGAAGCAACCAGGCCTCTGAGAGCCTGTGAATGACAGCCCCTAAAAAAGCTGCAAGAGAAGCAGGGAATATGCATGGTTTCTGATCAGCAATGGCTAGTTACACATCAAAAGAAAGAATGTCCCAAAAGAAGAATAAAATATCCAGCAATAAATTTAAGGAAATATATGAAAGATACAGAAAAGTCTGTTTTACTCCCCTGAAGGATATAGGCAATATATGCCAAAATTCAAAGCTAGAATATTAAATATTGTCCATATTAATCCTAAATTGAAATATAAATATTGAACTGTACTCCTAGTTCAAAACATAACATTTCTACTTTTTGAACCAAAAAAATATTTTCATCTGGGTAAACTAACCTATTCATAAAACAAAAGCTATAAGAAAAAAAAAGAATGAGAACATATCCTTCTCTAAAATGGCGTGGTTGGAAAAAGGAAAGAGAATGTAAACAAGGAAGCGAGGAATGAAGGGAGGAAGGAAGGTAAAGAACAGATCCAGATAAAGGGCTAAGAGCATTTTTCTTTCTTTTTGTTAGGAGAGATTGAAGCCAGGGTACTTAAAATCTGAGCCACATCACCAGTCCTTTTTTTGTATTTTATCTAGAGACTGGGTCTCCCTGAGTTGCTAAGAACCTAGCTAAGTTGCTGAGGCTGGCTTTGAACTTGTGATTCCCCTGCCTCAGTCTCTCAAGTTTTGGGGATTATAGGCATCAGCCACTGCTCCAGGCAAGGGCATCTATTGAAAAAAAATCAACTTAGACTCATATGACAGGATGTAAAAGTGAACCTATGGACATTTTGACTGGATTAATGTGCATTCATTTATTCATGTAATAAACTGCAACATACGGCCACATGTTGTGCACCAAGTGTTTCCAGATGACAAAATATTGAAATCCCATGAGGAAGGCACTCTCACTGCATTCACTTTAGAGATGAGATAAGAGAGCCTTAGAGAGTGTAAGGTACTGGCCTGAGTCACACATCAAGTGAAATTCACTTCCAGGTGGTCTGGCTCCAGGGTCGCTTGGCATCACCACATCAGTCTACACACACACACAAACACACACACACACAAAGCATGTCCCAGACACTACTGCTCTGCAATAAAACACCCTAACCCTTAGTGGACTGGTAAGAAAATGTCTCAACATTCTCATGATGATTCATGGCCAGGAACTCAGGAAAGGCCCAGCTGAGCAGTTCTTGCATGGAGTCTCCATAGGGTTGCAGTCAGGTGACAGCTGGTGCTTCAGTCACCTGGGAGCTGAAGGAGGATTGGACATCTATGGTGACCCACTCTCGTGTCAGCAAGTGACGTGAGTCTTGGCAGGAAGCTTAGCTTGCGGTGTCACCTGGAGCATGTCCTTAAGTCTCTCAGGCATGACATCCTTGGGGATTAGTCTCCTCACAGAGGGCCTGGCTTCCCCTGAGTGAGGGGCCAAGAGAACTCAGCAGAAACATTTTCCTGACCTCAACTTAGAGGTCCCACCACCTCCCTTCCTGGGAAGTTTTTGTCTCTGTAGTGACAAGCCCCTGCAGAGTTGGGAGGCAGGGACACAGGACCCTCACCTCCATGCTAGCAGTGCCCATGAAATTCTGGGTCATATTTTAAAACCTCCACAATATATGACTACATCAATGAAAAGTATCTAAAATTTAGTGAGTATATACTCAAAGCCAGACACTGCACTGAATTTATTTGTATGGATTATCTTCTATAAAATAAATACTAATTATGTACAATTGAAATAAATAAATAAAGCAAAACCAGGCCCCCAGTGCATGCAGCAGGTGGGTTTCCTCGCCAGGACACTCTGGTCAAAGTCAGCTCTAAATGGCTTCTGGCTCATGTGCCTCATCTAGAGCCTAGCATCCAGGAACCTGTAGGTTGCCTGCTTCTCAGGGGACCTGAAGTGAGACCAACCAGCATCTCTCTGGGCTTTGGACAGAAGACCGCTGTTCAGAGGGAGGGAAAGGGAGCCGACAGTCCGAAAAAGGTATGGGAAGACTCAAATACCTCCACCCTTCACTTCCTCCAAGGGAGAGAATCAAGAAGGAGGTTGCTTATGTCAAACTCAGATCTTTCATGGAGGTAGAAACTTGTGACCACTTCCTGGCAGGGGTCTTACCCCAGACCTTCTTGGTACTGCTTTGTATATAACCAATGCTCCCCATGGAAGTGTGGATCATGAAATTCATGAGGACTTCCCTGTATTGCCCAGACTCAGTTTCATACCCTTCTGGGATTCTTTTTCTTCCCTCAGCCAAGGACTTTTATTAAATGAGGTTAGGGGCGAGAAGACTGCACCTGAATGGCTGGATAGGAAATTAAGCAACACGAAATGGGGCATTCTGCCTTGGAAGCTAGGCTTCAAATTTCTGCACCAAAACTCCTGGCGTACAAACCTTCACTGTCTGGTTGGGACTCTCTTAGTCATTTTTCCTTCAGTCGTTTTAGCAGGGGCTGCAAGAGAGCTTCCTACTGCAGTTCCACTCATGAAAGGCAGTTGAAAGCCCTACAATGGTGGCTGGGACAGTAAGGGCTTCTCCATTTACCCAGTGCAGAAACGGGTGAACCATGCATATTTTAGGTCTGCAGACTCCCAGTTTTGGGCACTATCATATCCCTCTCCTATGCAACAGTAATGATACTGGGGTGATATTAATGAAAACATCCTCCTGGAAACAGTAACAAGTCCGCTGCAGGTCAGTTAATCTGTGTTTTGAAAGCTATGTTCCTTAAGTAAGTTGCACACGAGGACTGTTTCACAATCAAGTGCAGAGAAAATGCAAGGAGTGTCCATCTCTGAACACCACTGGGTACCCATCCCAGATTGCTCTGTTTTGGATCCTGGCTGGTATTTCCCCAATCAGTTGCACGCACACCAATACACTTTTAGTCTTTGTTTTTCTTAGGTGACTGAATCTTGCATGATAGGTGGAGACAGGAATCACTGTTAATTTAGCCTCTGGGTAATCTGACAGGAACAGGACAGTTGCTGCCCATCCCTTCTGCACACATGGAGTAGTCCTGCCCCAGCCCTGGACACTGCCCAACACCTCCTCACCATAAAATTCCTTTTCAAAGGCAGCAGCTAAGCTTCCAAGATGATAGCCTAGGTCCCAAATCTCTCTTGTCCATTGCCTAGATGGTGCTACAGCTGGATACCTGCAATCCCACCCGCTCTTTTCATTTCTCTGAGACCAGAAATCTCCCAAAAGTGGCAGCACTGGTCCCAGTGTGCACATGCAGACTTCAGCTCCCCTTCTGAGGCATTCCATCCCTTCATGGACCCCCTGAGACAGCCACTACTCAGGAGGAATACATGTCACTTTTTTTTTTAATTGAGCAAGGCAGGAGAGTTCCATGTGGGCCAGGCACCAAAGTGTTTGAAAAGTATTGAGAAGGAACAAACAAGGGAAGAGCTGTTGGGGTTCGACCACTGTCTACAGAAGCCTTCTCTACTGGTCTGCTAGTGCTGGCATGATAAGGGGTAGGGAATACCTGAGGGTCTGGGGCATTACAGGGAGTAGAGTGAGGAAGGAGTGGACAATGCAGCTCTGCCAGCCACATGCCCTTACTCATCATGACAACTGTATCGTGTCATGGAGATTGTGTGCAGCCAGGGCACAACGTAGACCTCGAAAGAGCAGAAGGTCCTCTGTAAAAGGGAAGAGAAAGAGACAATCACTGTGTGTTTCGTGAACAGAAAAGACATTCACTTTAAGATGTCAGCATCAGTGTACAAAATGATGGAGGAGGTACTCTCAGCCTCTACCACCCTTGCCAGGTCCACAGCAACATTCAACCAAATTCCACAGTATCTGCTCATCACTCTGCCCTTTGCTCCGAGTCCACTGGATGGCTGTGAATCTCTCCCCAGATCATGGGATTCTTCATCGTCCTGCTCCAGCACAGCCCCAGCCCTCCAAGGAGCAGCTTGTTTTAGGCTGTGGGAGGTTCAGGGGTGCAGGGCAAGGAAGGCTGCTCACTGTCCCAGCTCCCTCCACCTCCAGAACCTGGGACAGCACCAACAGGGGTAGAGGAGGAGAAGGAGAGCGTAGGGGAACACCCCTGAAAGAGGCGGCAGGTTGCAGGGAAGGTAGACAAGGTGAGGGCAGCCCACCCCAGAGCCATACAGATGGTGGCATTGGGAGAGCACAGACAGCACCAGGGGATTTCATCCCTGTAGCCGTGTCCTGCATGCCAGCAGGCAGCACCCACAAACACATAGGGGTGTCTACCTGGGACCCAAATTACCAAGGCAAACCCACTGTGTAATTCAAGTTAATCATGTTTACACACATAGTCCCTCCTGCAGCACCCCACACGTGCACAGGACTGCTTCTACATGAACTCGCACATACCCCACATTCACATGTATCTATTCATGAACCACCACACTCCACCCCCAAAATACACACGCACACTCAACCTATGTATCTGTTGACACATGAGCATACAAACAAGTCCTCATGTCCCTCTTCATGATAAGCCATGGGCCCACATCAGTGACATACCTTGTGATCTTGTGGGGCATCAACAAAAGGACAATCAGCTAGCTCAGACTGAGACTTAGCACAGGTGGTTTGACCAATCTCCAAATCCAAGTAGTAGTTCATTCCAGCAACAACCTGCAATGAAAAGAGTAGGATTCATTTACAACACTCCAGGTCACTTTCATACGTGTGCTATTACTTTATGTTATTGAGTTAAAATGATTACCTTGTGTGTTAGTCAGCTTTTCATCACTGTGACCAAAATACCTCATATAAAACACTTAGAGGAGAAAAGGTTATTTTGGCTCATAGTGGAATGGTAGGCTGGCTAGTTCCAGGTGAGGTCTTTTCTACTCCAGGGGCCACTCAATCACGCACAACTACTAGCCCTGGTGCACCTGTTCAGAAGGAGGACAATAGCCTTTTGAGTCTATTCCCAGGGAATGTTCCCAGGGTGTGCCATGCACAGGGAATGAAGAATCTTCAAGACATGTTGAGCGGTGCCTGCTCAGAGAACCCTGGATGGAGTCCAATCTTGAGGAAAAATCTGAGACATCCAGAATGTGCAGTCTATACACTCATGTGTTGCTTAATGGCAGAGGCATGTTCTGAGAAAGGTGTCCTTAGAGAATTTTGTTGTGCAAACATAACATTATACATAAAAAACTAAGATGGGCACAATGTCACTTGGTGACACATTTTTAAAGAACTGCACGGTATATGCAGTCATTATGGGAACATGACTGCACACCACAGCTGGATGTAACCTTTGAAATGCCAAGGTCATGAAAACAGACCAGGAGCTCCTCCAGATGAAAGGAGCCTGAGGAGACAGGACAGTTACTGTAGAATATGGGGGCATCTACCAGTGGACATCACAAAATTAAGTCTGTGAATGAGGTACCTGAATATGCCAGTGTTAATTCCCGATTTTCAAAATTGAATCTTAGGTATGTGAGAGAATGTCCATGTTTGCAAGCAAAGTGCATTGAAGTGCTTACTCTAAAATGGCTCAGAACAATATGAATGCATATAAACACATGAGGATATACATGCATACTTGGAGAGAAAGGAGGAGGAGCAAACATAGGCAAGTATTAACATTGGAAAGATCAGAATTTAGAGATGCAATAATCTCAAAAGGTGAAAAGGGAAAAGCTCTTTAAAGATCATTTAGTGAAGATGACCTCCAGGTGGGTTCTGTTCTTCTGTCTCCAGTAATCATTCACTTAACAGTTCCCCCTAACTCCAGACCCTCTCCAGGCTGGCGGTAGGAATCCATATCCAGGGTAGACCCTGACCTTGATCCTGACCTGGAGCCCTGGTGCACCTGGCAGCTAGTGTCTGGAAAGAGAAAAAAAGTGCTAGGCGCCCACCTGGAGTGCCAGACTGGGTACGTTTCCAGGCCAAGCCTGAGTGGGGACAATCCCCAAGACATAACCACAAAGGACTGCAGGGTAACAGAAAATTACCTAGGACAAAGCCTGGGTGAGCAGCAAGGTATGTAAATTCCCTGGAGGATAAGAATACCCTCAGGCCATAGGCTGCTAAGCATCCTAGAGTTTCTAGCTTCTAACTTCTAGCTCTAGGGTGCCCAGGTGGAAAGCATCAGCTAAAGGAGGGAAAGCAGAGCTAGGGACACGTGATGCCCCGTGAGGGGCAAGTCTTTCTGACTCAGGGCCCAGGGATGAGAACGTACCTGTTTTTGGGCACGCACTACCCTCAGCACACGGCTATAGTTGGGATCATTGTTTTGCTGGTTGTAAAAGCTGATAGAGTAGTCTATCACCTGACGCACTCCCTCCTCTTGGATGTCAGCATCTTCCAGGCCACCCAATACTTGCTCAGAGCTAATACTCAGCTTGGGTCTCGCGGCACAGCCAGCCACCAAGACTGCCAGCAGGAGCAATGGGATGCGCAGGGCTCTCGCCATGGTTGGCTCTGACATGGAGCTGTACCTGCAACCAAGCATAGAGGAAGTCATCCAAAGGTCGGCAGCACATCCTGAAGCCACTGTGCTTTTATCCCTCTCTGGCTACCTGGCACTCCCCAACCCTCTCTCCTCCTTTCCTGGCTACCCCTACTAGCATATTTGTCCTCTCCTCTGCACTTCCGACGCTCCTCCAGTGTCCCTTTCTCCTCCCCACCAATAGGGATGTTAATCCCTATGTAATACCCATCTCTGTCTCTTTAACTAAAGGTTACTGATCATAATCAGTTTCCCTAATTACTCAAGACCATGACTACAAATGTTAAGTATTGTTCAGTGTTGACATACAGCAATATATTCAGAGGCTATTAAGATACTAAAAGACACTTGATCTTTACCTCCTAGTCCCTTGATGACTGGACATGTTCATCGTTGAAATGCTTGCTAGCATTTCCTGTCATCTCCACATCCTATTTGTCAATGTGTGCTGATGTTGGTGTCTTAGTTAGCTTGAAGCTTCAATCTTATGTTTCATGAACTGTGATGAATGAGCATCTTCTGTCTTTGAACTAGAAGTTGCCCAACCTAAGGAACGGCTGATTCTGTGCACAAAGTACATCAGCACCAATGCCTGAAACTCAGGCCATCTTCTTACCTCTACTCAGGCTTCACTTCTCAGTGGTTCTCACAGCTCATTAGACCTGAGCGGCCCTTTAGTATAAATATATTATCCATCAAACTCTCCTGACATGAAGTTAACAGGTAACATATTCTCCTTCATCTGTGATTTCTAGAAAAATATTGTGCACTAAGTCTAATAAAAGAGACAAATAACATTATAAGCATTTCTAATTTTATTGTGTTTTGCTTATTATAATTTTGTAGGTATGGCATTTTGTTAAAAGCTTCTTGCAAACATATGTTGACTATATATAGTGGGACCAATTTATCACCATTATGTGCTCACTTTATGTCTCAATGTCATATTTTAAGAATTCTTGTAAGATTTTAATATAGCTCTTGTTGGGTGTGGTGGGACACACCTCTAACAACAGCAACTCCGAGAGCTGAGTCAACAGGATTGCAAGTTTGAGGCCAGCCTCAGCAAATTAGTGAGAATCCTAAATGATATCAGGAGACCATGTTTCAAAATAAAAAATTAAACAGGACTGGGTATGTGGTCACTTGTTAAAGCACCCCTTGGTTCAATCTCTAGTACCAAACAATTTTTAAAAATGTATGAAAGTATAAACTATAATTCTCAAAGTGATCTGTTCTCAGTGATGTTTGATGTTACTACTATACCAGCTTGAGGGCATAATGAAGTTGCCCATGTAAGATTGTGGACTTAATCAATACAGGCTGCCTGTATTCTGACTGCTCCATGATCAGCCACTCTTCCCTCTTCCTCTTCTTAGGCCTTCTTATTGCCTCACAAATAACAATATTGAACTGAGGCCAATTAACAGCCCTATAATAACCTCTAAGTGTTCAAGTGACTTGAAGATTAATATGGCTTCTGCCTTTAAATCAAAAGCAAGAAATGATTGACCTTTGTAAGAAACAGATGTGGAAAGCCAAGATCAGGGGAAGCTGGGCCTCTGGTCAAAGTGTGAGCCAATTAGTGAATACAAAAGAAAAGTCACTGAAGTAAATTAAAGTTCTGCCCAATGAACATGTAAATTATAAGCAAGCAAAACACATTTGTTGCTGATTTGGAGAAAGCTCTATTGGTCTTGATAGAAGATGAAACCAGCCACCACAATCCCTTCACCTGAGTTTAATTCAGAGCAAAGCCCTAACTCTCTATAATGCTATAAAAGCTAAGAGAGTAGAAGGAGCAGCAGAAGAAAAATGTGAAGCTAGCAGAGGTTGGTTCATGAGGTTTAAGAAAAGGACATCTCTAGGCCATCAAAGTAGCAGATGAAGCAGCACGTGCTGATGGAGAAGGCACAACCCCACACACAGATGATGTTAGGACCATTGATGATGGTGGCTACAACAAAGAACAGATTTTCTATACAGACTAAATAGCCTTATGTTGCAAGGAAATGCAACATAATCTATGACTGAGGAATTCATCATTTCATTGCTGTTTCAAAATAGCTGAAGAAAACAAGTTAAACAAGGAAAGGTTCATTTTGGTTCATGAAATGGTGTGGTTGCTAAAAGGAAATCAAATGAAGGACTGAAGCAAGGACTAAAGGGAGGAAAGAAAGAAAAGAACAGACCCAAATAAAGGGCTAAGAGAATTTATTTTTTTGATTTTGGTACCAGAGATTGAACCCAGGGTAGTTAAAAACTGAGGAACATTCCCAGTCCATTTTTGTATGTTATCCAGACATAGAGTCTCCCTGGGTTGCTAAGTACCTAGCTAAGCTGCTGAGGCTAGCTTTGAACTGGTGATCCTCCTGCCTCAGTCTCCTGAGTTTTGGGGATTAGAGGCATCAGCCACAGCATCAGGCAAGAGCATCTTTTGAAAAATAAACTTAAACTCATATGACAGCATATAAAAGTAAACCTATAAACCTTTTGACTGGATTAATATGCATTCACTGTTTTCATGTAATAAACTGTAACACATGCCAAATGTGCACTAAGTGTTTACAGATGAGAAGACATGGCACTCCCATGAGAAAGGTACTATCATTGCACCCACTTTATAGATGAGATAAGAGAGCCTCATAGAGTGTAAGATGCTGGTTGAGTCACAGATCTGGGGGAATTCACTACCAGGTAGTCTGGTTCCAGGACATCTCCATTTTAGTCTACACAGACACACACAGAGGCATGTACCAGATACTACTGCTGTGTAATAAGACACCCTAACACTTATAGGACTAGTAAGCAAAAGCAAACATCTGAACTTAGTCATTATGATCCATGGCCAGGAACTCAGGAAAGACCCAGCTGGGCAGTTCCTGCTTGGAGTCTCCATGAAGTTGCAGTCAGGTGACAGCTGGTACTTCAGTCACCTGGGAGCTGAAAGAGGACTGGACATCCATGGTGACCCACTCACCTGTCAGCAGGTTATGTGAGTCTTGGCAGGCAGCTTAGCTTGCGGTGTCACCTGAAGCACCTCCTTAATTCTCTCGGGCATGGCAGCCTTGGGTTTTAGACTCCTCACAGAGGGCCTGGCTTCCCCTGAGTGAGGGGCCAAGAGAACTCAGAAGGGACATTTCCTGACCTCAACTGAGAGGTCACCACCTCCCTCCCTGGGAAGTTTCTGTTTCTGTAGTGACAAGCTCATGCAGTTAGGAGGCAGGGACACAGGACCCATACTTCCATGCTAATGGTGCTGATGAAGATCTGGGTCATGTTTTAAAACCTCCACAATATATGACTACATTAATGAAAAATATCGAAAATTTATTAAATATATACTCTAAGCCAGACACTGTACAGAATCTATTTGTGGATTATCTTAAATAAAATATATACTTCTAATGTACACTTGAAATAAATAAATAAAGCAAAACCATGCACACAGTGCATGCAGCTGGTAGGCTTCCTCCCCAGGACATACTGGTCAAAGTCAACTCTGAATGGCTTCTGGCTCATATACCTTATTCAGAGCCTAGGATCCAGGAATGTATAGGTTGCCTGCTACTGAGGGGACCTGAGTTGGTACCAACCAGCATCCCAGTGGCCTATGAATAGAAGGCCACTGTGCAGAGGGAGGAAAAGGGAGCTGACACTCAGGAAAAGGTGTGGGAAGACTCAGAGACCTCTACCCTTCACTTCCCCCAACAGAGAGAATCAAGAGGTAGGTTGCTTAGGTGAAACCCAGATCTTTCATGGAGGTAGAAACTCAGGACCACCTCCAGGCAGGGGTCTTACCCCAGACCTTCTCTGTCCTGCCCCTGCTGCTTTGTCCATGGTGAATGTTCCCCATGGAGGTATAAATCACAAAATTCATAAGGCCAGCTCAGTATTGCCCAGATGCAGATTCATACCCTTCTGGGATTCTTTTTCTTCCCTCAGCCAGACTTCTATTAAATGAAGTTAGGGGCAAGAAGACTGCACCTGAATGGCTGGATAGCAAATGAAGCAACATGGAATGGGGCATTCTGCCTTGCTGGCTGGGCTTCATCTTTCTACTCCAAAACTGTTTGGGTATCAGCCTCCACAGTCTGATTGGTCTCTGTTAGTCATTTTACCTTCAGTGTTTATAGCAGTGGCTGCAAGAGAGCTTCCTAAATCAGTTTTACTTATGGAAGGTAGTTGAAAGCCCTATGACAGTGGCTGGGACAGTGAGGGCTTCTCCTTTTACCCAGTGCAGAAATGGGTGAAGTGTATACATTATAGGTCTGCAGCCTCCCTCTTTTTCGCACTAAAATATCCCAGTTCTATGCAACGGTAATGCCACTGAGGTGATATTAATGAAAACATCCTCTTGGAAACAGAAGCAAGTCCACTGCAGATCAGTTCATCCGTGTTTTAAATGCTATGTCCCTTAAGTTCCACACAAGGACTGTTTTACAATCAAGTGTAGAGAAAATGCAGGGAGAGTCCACCTGTGTACCCCACTGGGTAGCCATCCCAGGTGCATAGGAGGAGGCAACGCCTCCACTCTGTGTTATTGCTCTGTTTTGGATCCTGGCTGGTATTTCCTCAATCAGTTGCATGCACACCAATATACTTTGTCTTTGTTTCACATAGGTGACTGACTCTTGCATGGATAGGTGGAGAAAGGAATCACTATTTATTTGCCCTCTGCAGAATCTGATAGGGACAGGACAGTTCCAGCCACCAATCTTCTACACACATGGAGGAGGTCTGCCCCAGCCCTGGACGCTGCCCAGCACCTCCTCACCATCTAACTTTTTTCTTTTCTTTTTAGCCTTTGAAGTTTGTTTTTTTACTTTTATTTATTTTTTATTTGTTCCATTTAAGTTTACATGATAGCAGAGTGCAATTTGATTGATTGTACACAGAAGGAGGACAACATTTCATTTCTCTGGTTGTATGTGATATAGAATCACAACATACATGCAGTCATACATAAAGCTAGGGCTATGATGTCCATCATATTAACTTCTTTACAAAAGCAGCATCCAAGCTTCCAGGATGACAGCTTAGGTCCCTTCTCTCTCTTGTCCATTTCCCAGGAGTTGCTGCAGCTGGACACCTGCAATCACACCCCTCTCCATCTTTTCTGAGACCAGAAATTTTTCAAAGTGGCAGCACCGGCCCCCATGTGCACATGTAGACTTCAGCTCCCCACCTGAGGCACTCCTTTCCTGCATAGACCCCCTGAAAGCCACTACACAGGAGGAATACATGTCACTTTTTTATTGAGTAAGGCAGGAGAGTTCCATGTGGGCCAGGCACCAACGTGTTTGGAAAGTGTTGAGAAGGAACAAATAAGGGAAGAGCCGTTGGGGTTCGACCACTGTCCGCAGAAGCCTTCTCTACTGGTCTGCTAGTGCTGGCACGATAAGGGCTGGGGGATATCTGAGGGTCTGGGGCATTACAGGGAGTAGAGTGAGGAAGGGGTGGCCAATGCAGCTCTGCCAGGCACACACCCCTAGTCATTATGACAACTGTATTGTGTCATGGAGATTGTGTGCAGCCAGGGCACCATGTAGACCTGGAAAGAGCAGAAGGTCCTCTGTAAAAGAGAAGAGAAAGAGAAAATTACTGCTTGTTTCATTAACAAAGAAGACGTTCACTCTGAGATGTCAGCAATGGGGTACAAAATGATGGAGGTGGTATTCTCGGCCTCCACCACCTTTGCCAGGTGCACCTCCCACATTCAACCAAACTCTGCAGTATCTACTCATCGCCCTGCCCTTGGCTCCAGGTCCACTGGATGGCTTGTGAATCTCTCCCCAGATCATGGGATTCCTCATTGTCCTGCCCCAGCACAGCCCCAGCCCTCTGAAGAGCAGCTTGTTTAAGGCTGTGGGAGGCCCAGGGGTTCAGGGCAGGGAAGGCTGCTCACTGTCCCAGCTCCCTCCACCTCCAGGACCTGGGCCAGCACCAACAGGGGAACAGAGGGAAGAAGTGGAGGCATGGGAAACACCCCTGAAAGAGGCAGAAGGGTGTGGGGAAGGTAAACAAGGTGAGAGCAGCTCACCCCAGAGCCATGGATGTGCTGGCACTGGGATAGTGGGAACAGAATCAGAGGGTTTCATCTGCTTACAGTCCTCTCATCTGTCCAGCATGGCTCTGGGCAGGTTACCATGGATGTAATTGACAGCTTTTCCTCCCCAGCAACCATCCCTGTAGCTATGTCCTCCAGGCCAGCAGGCAGCACCCCTAAACACACAGGAGTGTCTTCCTGGAACCCTAATTACCAGGGCAAACCCAGTATGTAATTCAAGTTATTCATGTGTACACACATACTTCCTCCTGCAGCACCCCACATGTGTATAGGTCTACATCTGCATTAACTCACACACACCTCACATTCACATGTATCTATTAATGAACTACTTCACTCCCCCCCCATATCCGCACACACCAACACATGCACCCATGCATGTACACATGCATCTCCTGACTCACTCACACATGAACATACAAAGAAACTGGCATACCCCTCTTCATGATCAGCCCTGGACCCACATCAGTGATATACCTTGTGCTCATGTGGGTGATCAATGAAAGGACACTCAGCCAGGTCAGATTGAGACTTAGTACAGGTGGTTCGACCTATCTCCAAATCCAAGTAGTAGTTTGTCCCAGTGACAACCTACAGTGAAAAACCAGGACTCATTTAAAACACTCCAGGTCATTATCATATATATGCTGTTACTTTTTGTCACTAGGTTAATGTGTTTACTTAGTGTGTTAGGTTTTCATCGTTCTGACCTAAATATCTGATATAGAAAACTTAGAGGAGAAAAGGTTATTTTAGTTCACAATTGCAGAGACTTTAGCACATAGTCACTTGCCTGTGTCCAGGTGAGACCTTCTCTACCCAAAGGGGCACTCAGTTTCCCACAACGATTTGCAATGGTGCACCTTTCTCAAACTGAAATCTTTATTCCATGCACAGGGAATAAAGACTCTTCAGGACATGTTGAGTGGTTCAACTCTGGATGAAGTTCAAACTTCAAAGTTCAAAAATATGAGACACCCAGAATGTGCAGTCTATACACTCGTGCGTTGCTTAATAGCAGGGACATGATTTGAGAAATGTGTCCTTAGAGAATTTCACTATGCAAATGTCATATTATACATAACAAACTAAGATGGCTACAATGTCACTAGATGATATAATCTTAAGGAACTACACTGTATAGGTAGTCATCATTTTTGGCACATGACTGCACACCACAGCTGGCCGGACCCTTTGAAATGCAAAGGTCATAAAAACGGACCATGAGCTGCTCCAGGTGAAAGGAGCCTTAGGAGACAGGACAGTTACTGCAGCAAATGGGGGCATCTATCAGTGGACATCAGCAAAATTAAGTCTGTGAATGAGGTAACTGAATATGTCAGTGTTAATTTCGGATTTTCAAAACTGTATCTTGGGTATGTAAGAGAATACCCATGTTTGTAAGCAATGCACACTGAAGTGTTGACTCGAAAAAGGTTCAGAAAAAATAAATGTATATAAACACATGCAAATACACATGCATATTGGGAGAAGGAGGAGGAAGAAGCAAACATGGCCAGGTATTAACATTGGAAAGATCAGGATCTAGAGATGCAATAATGTCAAAATAAAATGTGAAAAGGAAAAAGCTCTTTAAAGATTGTTTAGTGAAGTCATCCAGGTGGGGTCTGTTCTTCTGTCTCCAGTAGTCATTTACTTAACAGTTCACACTAACTCCATGCCTTCTCCAGGCTGGTGGTAGGGATCTATGTCCACGGCAGACCCTGACCTTGATTCTGACCTGAAGCCCTGGTGTCCCTGGCAGCTGGTGGCTGGAAAGAGAAATAAAGCACTAGGCACCCATCTGGAATGCCAGACTGGGTTTCCAGGACAAGCCTGATTGAGGACAGTCCCCAGGACAGACCCACAAAGGACTCCAGGGTGACAGAAAATTACCTAGGACAAGGCTTGGGTGAGCAGCAAGGGTATGTAAATTCCCTGGCAGATCAGAACAGCTCTAGGTCATAAGCTACTGAGCACTCTAGAGCTGCAGGCAGGGTACCCAAGTAGGAAGCAGCAGCTAGATGAAGGAGGGCAGGCTGGAGACATGTGCGATGCCCTGTGAAGGGCAACTCCTATGGTTCAGGCCCGGGCAGGCGAGCACGCACCTGCTTGCGGGCACGCACCACCCTCCGCACACGGCTATAATATGGATCATTGTTCTCCTGGTTGTAAACGTTGATGGAATAGTCTATCGCCTGATGCACGCCCTCCTCATGGATGTCAGCATCCTCCAAGCCACCAAGCATTAGCTGAGAGCTCCTACTGAGCTCCGGTCTCGCGGCACAGACAGCCACTAAGGCTGCCAGCAGGAGCAATGGGATGCGCAGGGGTATCGCCATGGTTGGCTGGGACATGGAGCTGTACCTGCAATGGAGCAGAGAGGTGATCCAGAGGCTCTGAGTATTACTGGGCTGCCGCGGCACTTTTATCCCCCTCTGGCAGCCTTCCCCTCCCAACCCAGGCTCCTCCTTTTCCTGGCTGTCCGCTTTGCCCACCTCTAGATCCTGTTAGTCCTCATCCTCTCCTTTGCATTCTGGGCCTTCCTCCAGTGTGCCCCCGACTTGTGCCTTAGCCCTCCTCACTTATCCCTTTCTCCATCCCCATCATATTTCCCTTTCCCCAATATCCTTCATCTTCCGGCATCTGTCTCGCGCTTGCTTCTTCATCCTTATCCCCAACTTCCACTGGTGATCCTCCTCCTGAGAGCTCCCAAGCTTGGGTCACCTTGGTTTCCACAAAGGTGTCACCTCTCTCTGGGCCCTGAAATACATGTGACTTCAGAACTATTTTTTCTCCAGATAAGTGGCAAAGAGCAATCTTTCCTTCCAGAGCTCATCAGAGGACAGGGGGCATCTGTGATCCCTGGGTCAAGGAATAGGAATTGCCAGAAAAAATATGATTTTTCATAGGTTCCAGAAAGAGCTACCCTGCACCCTGTCCTGGAGCATTTCTATGCCAAATACAAGTGAATTAATCTTTGTTAATTTTATTAATTTATTAATAATTAATGGGTTTCTCTCTTCAGGATTTATTATCATTTAATAAGCAAAACTTTCAAGGGCTTTTTCCTGGGCCAGACCAGCCAGGACCTGGAGGTGGAGCACAAGTGACTGTACCCTAGACTTGACATTTTAAACTGGCTACCCAGGATAGATATAAAATGAACCCATGTGTACTTTTAACTTTCTGGCAAATATTTTAAAAAGTAAAAAGGGTGAAAATAATTTTAGTGTTTTATTTAACCTAATATATGAAATGTTATTTTAACACTTAGGAATGATTTGTATGAGATATTTTACATTCTTTATTTAGAACATTTAGAGTAGATGTTTGTTTGAACTGGCCCCATCTCAAGCACCTAGGGACTATGTGTGATGGTGGCTATGCCATTGCACAAATCAGCTTCAGATTATGTGGTTAGGGTGTGAGGAGATGGTCAACACTTAAGATCAGGGAGTCACAGGTGTTCTGTTCAAAATGAAATAGAAGGATAATTGGGTCAGGAGGGCTCTTTGGGACCTAAAATGATGAGAAGTCTTGCCTAGGGGAAACAGAGCACCAGGCAGAGGGAACCAGCAGTGCAAAGGCCCTGAGGTACAGATGGACAGGGCCTATTCTAGCAACAAGCAAGGGAGTAGCATGATCTGAAATCTCACCCTGGGGGTTGTGTGGATAGTGCTCTGTGGGTGAGGCCTTGAGTGGGAGGGCAGGGAGACTCCTGCCAGGCCAGTGAGAGACAGTGTGCAGCAGAGGGAATAAATCTTGGAGCACACATCTTCTCCTGCATCTCCCTTCTAGGGGCTGCACAGTTCAGCTTTGGGTCACTGTTCCTTGCTTAGAAAACATGTCCTATTTTCAAAAAATCACCTTGAATGAGTTATGATTTACATATAATAATTATGTGTTGGGACTGAGAAATTTTAATAAATACATGCACTAGAGTTACCCCTCCATCAAGATCTGGAACATTTGCATGACCCCAGAAAGCTTCCTGGTGCTCCTGCAAGGTGAAAGGCTTTGCCAGAAACCCCAGGAGGCCCCTGGACCTTTGAAGCACACCCAGAAGGACCGCCTTGGGAGGCGCAAAGGGGATGGTCAAAAAGCATCAGCACAGACCTGCTGTGGTCTTGGCTAGGTGATGGATGGGACTAGGTCAGTAGGAATCCAGCATGAAGTGTAAGGAAAGACATCATCTCTGTAACACAAAATTGCAAGATGGATGCAGCAAGTATTGATGTAGAAGCTGTAGCAGGTTATCCAGATCTGCTTAAAATAATTGATGAAGGTGGCTACAATGAAAAACACACTTTCAATATAGAAAAAACAGCCTTATATTAGAAGGAGAAACCATGCAGGACTTTCATAGCTAGAGAGGAGAAGTCAGTGCTTCAAAGCTTCAAAGGGAAAACATTCTTATT
The DNA here is from genome assembly GCA_004024805.1 of Geosciurus inauris. NCBI lineage: Eukaryota > Metazoa > Chordata > Mammalia > Rodentia > Sciuridae > Geosciurus > Geosciurus inauris. The sequence continues at coordinate 24,988 of PVHX01011028.1, read as the reverse complement.
AAAGGCCTGTATAACTGGTGACTTTAAATTGAAGTTAATGCTCCATCATTCTAAAAATCTCTGGGTGTTTAAGAATTAAACTAAATCTACTCTATCTGTGCCCTACAAAGCCTGGGTGACAAGACATTTGTTTATAACATGTTTCACTGAGGATTTTAAAACCATTGTTGAGATCTACTGCCCAGAATAAAAAGATTGCTTCAACGTATTGCTGCTCATTGACAATGCATCTGGTTACCTAGAGTTCTGGTGGAGATATATAGCAAAATGATTGCTATTCCCCTTGTGCTGACACTGATGCATTCTGAAGCCCATGGATCAAAGAGTCTTTTCAAACTCCAAGTCTTATTATTTAAACAATGCATTTTATAAGGCTATGACTGCCTTAGAGAGTGATTCCTCTGATGGATGCAAATTGAAAAACCTTCTGAAACGGCTTCCTTCTAGAGCCTGAAAATACATGACTCATGGAAAAAAGGTCAAAATAGCAACATTAACAGGAGTTTGGAAAAAGTTAATTCCAGCTCTCATGGATGACTTTGAGAGGTCCAAGACTTTGATAAAGGAAATCACGATAGATGTGGTGAAAATAGAAAAGAACTAGAATCAGTGGTTGAGCTTGAAGATGTGATTGCACTGCTGCAATATCATGATCAAACTTGAATTGATGAAGACTTTCCTCTTCTAGATAGGCAAAGAAAGTGGTTTCTCAAGATGAGAAACCACTTCACCACAGCAGAAGCTCCTGGTGAAGATCCCTGAAATGTTGCTGAGGTGACAACAAAGGTTGAAGACTAACATAGAAACTTAGCTGATAAAGTAGCAGCAGGATTTGAGAGAACTGTTTCCAGAAGTAGAATGCTATCCTTAGTATGGTATGCTACACAGAAATCTTTTGTGAAAGGAAAAGTAAATCAATGGCTGCAGCCATTTCAGCCTTCAGCAACCACCATCCTGACCAGTCAACAGCCATCAACATAAAAGATAGACTCTCCACCAGCAAAAACTATATTACTCACTGAACATCAGGCCAACTGGGTGATATCAATAAAAATGTGAAGACATTCTGAATAGAAACAATGACCACCAAGAGTCAGGATATATTTTTAAAAGTGAAGATTATTACTATTATTCAAAATAAAGAATTCTTAAAACTCAACATTTTAAGAAAATTAGCACCCCAATTAAAAAGTGGATCAAAGCCTGTAGAGACATTTTATCAAAGAAGTTAAACAGATAGCAAATAAGCTGATGAAAGATATTCTGCATTGTGTCATCAGGGAATTTTCAAAATAAAACAACAGTGAGATACCACCATATATACCTGTTAGGATGGCCAAAATCCAGAATATAGCCAATATCAAATGTAGGCAAGCATATGGTGCACCAGGAACTCTTATTCATTGCTGGATGGAAGGCAAAATAGTACATCTCCTTTAGAAGACAGTTTGGTAGTTTCTTACAAATTAAACATACTCTTATGGTAAAATGCAGCTGTCAAGGTCCTTGGTGTTTTCCCAAAGAATCTGAAGATGTATTTTCTACACAAAAACCTATACATGGATATTATAGTACCATAATTCATTACTGCCAAAATTTAAAAGCAACAAATACGTCCTTCAGTATGATAAACTGTGGTCCACCCAGACAATGAACTATATTATTTGCCACAAAAAGGAAGGAAGGAAGGAAGGAAGGAAGGAAGGAAGGAAGGAAGGAAGGAAGGAAGGAAGGAAGGAAGGAAGGAAGGAAGGAGCGAGGGAGGGAGGAAGAAAATGAACTTTCAAGCCTTGAAATGATATGGAGGAAACAAATTTATATTACTAAGTGAAAAAAAGTCAATCTGAAAAGGCTACATATTGTGATTCCAACTATGTGATATATATAACATTCTGGAAAAATGAAAAGTTATGGACATGTTTAAAAAGATCAAGGACTGTTATTGAGGAGGAGATTAAGTGGAGCCTGTAGGATTTGGGGGGCCATGAAAACACTATATAAGACTATGAGTGGATACATGTGATTGTACATTTATCCAAATCCATAGACTATGTTTCCTAACTTAATGGGGTAGGGAAGTTCATCAGTTGTAACATGTGTGTCATTCTGGTGGAAGAGATTGATAATGGGGAGATTGTGAGTGTGGGGTGGGCAGCAACTATATGGAAAGTGTCTATACTTCCCTCTCAATTTTGCTGGGAACTTAAAACTGTTCTTAAAAAATGGTATCTGAAAAGTACTATTATTTTAAAAACAAAACATATAAGCTAACACAAAAACCCAATCTGTCACCAGAACAATAAGAAAAGTCTTGGCCTTGGGCATCTTTCTGAAGAGCACAGACCTGGCTATATACTACACTATATGTTTTCTTTGAAGAGATGGGGTGAAGCGCCACCCAGCAGAGGTCATTTACATATTGACTGGGGTATCCAGGATCTGGGAGGTCTGTGGAGTTTGACCAACTGACCAAATCCAAGAGATTAGGTTGTGCTGTCCTCCCTGCCTAGTTAGCTTGCATAATGCTGGGCTGCTTCATTCATTATGTATTAATTGTTTAACTAACTTGTGAAATAGGAATAAATGCATGTTTAGTAAACAATAAGTGGTTTGTACTTTTCTTGTTACCTCTCCCCATTGACTTACTCACACCAGGGGCATTTGCATATAATAATTGGCAATTAGCTCCATTACAACAAAAATTGGGCAGGAACTTCAAGTAAGGTAACAACTGGACATTGGTCACTATGTTTTGCAATGTGGTCATCAATGGTAGCCTTAAAAATAGCAGCTTCGGTTGAATGGATGATCTGAACACCTGAATGTTTAGGAGAAAGCAGGAAAGAGAGTCAGGAACAGTAGTGAGTGGGTTATGTATAGGCCTGCATTCAGCAGAGGGGTCACTGAAATAGCTGTGGGGCAGATTTAGCCAACAGTGCCAAATACTTAGAAAAGAAATCAGAAATCTAGATTTTTAATGAGAAATGGGTTGGCTATACATCATAATTATTGTTTAACAGTATAAGGAAAGTTGGTCCTGAGAGTTCACTTTTCATCTGGAACCTTGACGATGTCACAAAAGGTTTAGAACATTGCTTCCAACGCCCCTGGACATGGTTTGCCCCTTAATAATCTCACACCAAAGAATGAGCATGCTACTTTAAGACAAGGTTTCTCCAAGATTGTGACAGGAGGATTCTTGTTTTCATAGCAATACAAAAATTTCTATTGTTGCGACCAATTGTGGTTCATCTTGACTAGTGAAGCCAAATCTACCCTGTCCTGTGTGTACACAAATTATATTTGTGATTTTGGGCTCAGGATTTTTTTCTGCAGCTATTAAATTAGGTTTTATTAAGTACAGATGTAGGAAATGTGGGCTACTTTGAGTCCAGACAATGGAAGTTTTCTATGTATTATTGTTAGAAAGTTTAGGGTATGACTATAGTCTGAGTAGCCAAAGTGAGTGAAGAAAAGACCAGGTGATGAGATGTAGTCAAGGCATTATAGAGAGACAGCCTCTCTGTGTGTACCCCTATCAAAATGTGGATAGTTGGACTGCTGAAATCTCTAAGGATTGAAGGGAAAGATCCTAAGGACCCTATGTAAACTGCCTCAGGAGGGGACATCAGGTAATGAAATCCATGCCATAAGGCTCAAGCTGGGACTTTAAGGGCAAGGAGGAAAAATATCTGGAATTGGCAAAGAGGACGTAGAAGAGCTGCCCTACCCCAATTCAGTCCCTGTGGTCAGAGAGCTGCAAGAGAGCAGTATCCATCCCGGTTGGGCTACAGGGAAAACAGCATCCTCATAAAGAGGCAGGAGGAAGGTAAGACTTTCCTCTGCTCCTAAGAGGTTATATCCTCACTCTGCCTTCCTGGACCAGCTTCTGGCTACTTATCAGCCTTTCCCATCCATCACTTGCCTCCCTGGGGTTCAGCCCACAGCCTTCCCATCAGTTCCTGAAGTAGAGCATGCCCTCTGCCTGCCCCAAGACCTTGGCACTAACTGTTCCCTAGGCAAGGAAGCCTCCATGCTGATCCTCAGGTAGAGTCCTGTACCCCCAATGCCTCCATCAGATCTCAGCACACCTTAATCTCCTCTTCAGAAGCTGATTTCTGAAGAGGACTCTGCCTTACTTTACTTACCTCCTAACAGGCACAAGATCCTCTCAAAGTGCCGGTGTGGGGTAAAAAGGGAGTCGTCTAAGATCAGGTCCTGGGTTCCTGGGCTTTGAGCAAAGTGTACTGGAGTCAAAACATACATGAAAATATCTGTCTAAAACAGTGAAATGCTACACAATTGAAACCACCTATACTTCCATCAAAAGAATGTCAGGCTAAGTTGAAAATACCAAATCACAATATCAAATCCATCATTGAAGGGCTAAGTCTCCTCACTCTACCACCCCATTCTACACTTGCCCCTGACCAACCCACAAACAGCAGCATGAAAGGAAACAGAGAGAAAGAACACCAGCTGCCAGAACACCCAGCACCACTGTACAGAAGAAATCCCCCAGAATTCACACAAGTGTCAGAGTTACCGCCTCTGTAATGTAATGAGGGATTTGCACTGAATGATCTACGAGGCCTGTCTTCATCTGACACTATGTAATTCCAGTGGTTCTAAGGTGATGGATTCCAGCCTATGCAATGGTTGATTGCCTCAGGAGTATCGCTCAGGCTCCTCAGCATCTGCTTCTCTAGGTTACAGCTGTTCCTGAATCTCATAGAGCCCCTTAGAGTAATAGTGGAGAGTAGATGTTCACCTTACCTAGGTTTGACAAGCAAATGAAGTAAAGAGGAAAGCACAGCAACTAAACCGCCCTGGGAATCCAAGGAGCTTTATGACACAATAGATACCCCGCCCTGCTCCAGGTGCAATGTGGAACCCTCACCTCTGTAGATTCCTTGTTCAATTGTACAGTCGTGCAGAGAGGAGGGCTTAAAACAACTCAAGAGAATACAATAAGGTTAGGAAAAATACTTCTCACTTCTAGAAATACAGAACCATTTATAGGCCAGAATTTTATTTTCCTTATTGAATGGCCCCAGTTGGATATTCTTTTTAGAAGGGGAGAAATGAGCTGAATTTCTGAAGCTCAAAATCTTAGAGATCAGGCATAAAGCTAAAACTCTCAAGTTCCTCTGGTCTCTTACTAATACTAGGCTTTATGTGATTGAGTGTTAGTTAGAAACAGCATTTTATCCTACTTTTGGGGGTTTCTTGAAGTGTCAAGGATGTTAGATTGGGCTTTGCTCTGGCAGAGTGGGAATTTCTAGATGACTAAATTAAGAAGCCATTAGTTCCTCTTCTTTTTTCCCTAAGAAAAACTAACCCATCTCCCATCTCCTCTTCCCTTCCCTTTGAAGCTAAAGAGGAAAGACAGTAGAATGAATCTGACATAACTTTCCTATGTACATATATGAACACACCATAGTGAATCCTATCAACAGGTAAATCCACAAGACTGAGATCCTAATTAGAATAAGATCTATTCCGTGCTTGTATAATTATATCAAAATGGACTCTCTTGTCATGTATAACTAAAAAGAACGAATAAAAATGGCTAGTTGGTCATCATAATTCTTGATAAAAAGGTTAAACAGATTTAATTGTTAGAGTTATTTTGTTTATAGCCAATGGAAGCCAACTGCTAAACTTAGTCAAAAACTAAATAATGAATGGAATTTATGAGGAGTGACTGGGGTATCTCATGAGTTCAAGGAAGGACAGACCATCCATCTCAGCAGGAAGCAACAAGAGATTAAGCAGGAGAAGGTGACACCTCTCTGGAATGATGCCACCAACTCAGCCCAGCTCCAACCACCCCCAGTTCCTGCATCTCTCAGTTCTTTGCATTAAACTTTCTGCTAAAGAGGATATAATAGGCTAAGCCTGGGTCATATGACCAGCCCAGAATCAAATAAATATGACCATAGGGCAAGAGTCATAACTTACCAGCAAAGCTGCTGGGGCCATCCTGTGAATGATGACAAGTCCTAGAGGGAGGCATATAGGAGGAGTATAATTTATTTACTTGTGCCAAATATGGAGCTTAAATTAGGTTGCTGTAGCTGGCAAAATGGAAGAAGCTGGCAAAATTCAAGAAGATATCTTGAATTTCCAGGTAAAAGGAAATGTAGACCTTTGAACTCAGGTCTGTGATCTGTGCCCATCATTATGACTTTGTTCCTTAGTCCATTGAGCAAGCATACCATTGATAGGAAAAGGAAAATGGGGTATCTGTGGAGCAGATAAATCTTTAGATCAAGTTACCAATGACTCAGTGGTCATCATTCATTCCTCAATTTATCTGAATTCCCAAATAATGTGAAACATTATTTGGCATTACTTTTTAAGGGTCAATAATCTCTTCAATTTTGTGCCATGCCTGTACTCCTTACAGGTTCCTCCAAACCTTCTGACTTCCTTTCTCTGAATTTATAGGATCCTCAAAGTTCCCAGCATTCTCTTCACTCAAGAAATCAGACTTTGAAGTTGGGTAAAAAATCATTTTTCTCCAGCATTCTGGCTCACATCAGGATTTCATTCACTAAAATAAAATAAAAAGATAGTGAGATGTATGTTGACTCTAACATCTCTTTGCTTCCATCTTATTTGGCTTCAAAATTTGAATGTTTCAGGAAATAAATCTGAGAGTCCCAGTTGGAGTCACATATCCTTCCCTGAATCAGGCAGCTGTCACTTGAGGGGCCTCATGTGGTAGCCATGACTATCATCACTGGGAGTCAAGGGGCGATTGCTAAAAGAAGGAAAATCAGCTGTGACCCAGGATGTCCCCCAAGAGCCTCTGCAGAGAGTGAGGGCCAAAAGTCTTAAGTAGATTTCACTCTGAAAAATGACCTGCTCCTAGAGAAGAAAACACCACACTACCTTTCCAGCTGGCTTTCAGAGTGGAGAAGGAGGGAGACAAAGTAGATAAGACCTTTGCTCATGTCAGTAAACAAGCCACCTTCTAAAATATATAGTTTCTTCTGCATACTTTTGAGTTTCTGCTCATTCCACTCCTCTGTAATACATCTCTGTAGGATGATTTCCAGAGGTTGATCAGGAGGTTGAATGGGACCCACTGGAGTTTGAGACATGATTTCTTGTAGGTAACTGATCATCACTCCTCCAACTCCAGGTAAATGTACCTCCCTTACTTTTGAAAATTGTGCCTCCAAATCCACTCCAACAACATAACAGAATCATTAGTTACAATATTCTCAACCCACCCCTGCCATTAATTAATTCCAAAACTGGGCAACAGAACTTTCTGACAAATCTGAGTTGCTCTACAGAATGTTTTAAATTGGAACTTAAAATTTCTCTTTGTAACACTTGGATGACAGATACCCAGCAAACAGCCTCCGTCATATATCCTTATTGTGGAGAAGGTCTGAGAGTGATGCGAAAATACAAAGAAAACCAGAAATAAGAGATTCCTGACAGCAATAATTTTCTGGATCCAATGTTGTATGAAGTATTCCTCTGTCTTTTCTCATCCCAATTTTTATCCTGAATTAGTTTGGGTTTGAAACTAGAACTTGTGACCAAAAAATCCTATCTGTGCCAGAAACAATCAACAATGATATTAAAGAATCCCAAGTGATGGAGTATCATGAGTCCCTTTATTTCTATTGTGGTAGAGAAGCAGCTGGTAACCTAGGATACAGATGGAGCTGGTGGCCTCTCAACACACCCCAGCCAATTCTGCCAACCCATGATCTCCAGCTTAACTCCTATAGTCTCTTCATATGAGAATCTTCCCAAATCTTCTCTGAGCACATGTGCAGGGCAGATCAGAAATTCCAGGGAGTTCATATCAATAAGCAGTAGTGGATAATGCCACCCTTCTGTTAGTATATATTCTTACCGCACATACTGTCCCTGAGGTCCCAACTGGGATTAGCCCTGATAATAATTGATAATGTACCTTTTGTTGGATCCCTTCTTCTCATTTCCCTGCTGGCAGTTCCAGAGATAGCTTTGAATTTGCAGTCCTTCCTCAGCATCTCCTTCTGGGGAAATTCAAGCTAAGACAACAGATAATAAGGCTTCCTTGTGGGACTCTAAATGTTTGCCACCATGCCATGTAGAATATTAAACATGACCATAAAGTCTTTGAAATTCCTCCTTTTAAAATGTGTGGTTTATATCATCTGGTTTTTGAATCTAGGGAAACTCTGTCTTTACTTTGAACAATAAAGAGGGTGGAGGTGATGTGATGCTGAGTCTGGCAACTCACCCTGGCAATCCAGCATCCAGTCTATGAGGAAGCTCATTCTCGTCACTTCAAGAGGCCACATGGAAAGAGAGCTCTGCTGGCCAGTTGTCAGCTATTCAACCATCCCAGATGAGGCACCTAGCATGTGAGGGAAGTTGTCTTGAACTTGTAGCCCCATCAAGTCTTAAAGTGACTATCCCCAGGCAATATCTAACTAAAGCCATAGAAGAGCCTCAATTAGAATTCATCAGTGAAACTCAGCCACAAGAGGTGATAATAATCATGTTAAGCCACTAAGTTTGGGGTAATTTGTTACAGAAAAATGATGAACAAGCTGGGTGTGGTAGCACACATTTTATAATCCCAATGGCTCAGGAGGCTGAGGTAAGAGGATCATAAGTTCAAAACTAGCCTCAGCAATCTAGGGAGGCCATGAGCAACTCAGCAAGATACTGTCTTTAAATAAAATATTTTTTTAAAAGGCTGGAGTTGTGGCTCAGTTGTTAAGAACTCCTTGGTTCAATTCCCAGTGCCAAAAAAAGAAGTGCCATAGAAAGAGAACAGACTGGGGCTGGAGTTGTGGCTCAACAGTAGAATACTTGCCTAGCACATGTGAGGCACTGGGTTCAATCTTCAGCACCATATAAAAATAAATTATATTTCTGTGACTTGCAATCAAATTAGTTATGACTCTAAGACTAAATAATGTTGCCCTGGGGAGAATTACCCTGTACCTGCCAACTCCCTGATTAAACAGAGGTTTCAGAGCTCATGTATCTGTTAGTATTTGCTTCATAACAAACCACTCCACAATGTAGTAACTTAAAAGAATCAATATTTATTGTTGCTCATCAGTCTTTGCATTACTGAGCATCTCTGCTACCTGTCTAGAATTCATTGATCTTAGCTGGATAAGCCTGCTGTGCATGAGGTCTTATATATCTGAGGTCTGTAGACAGGTTGGCTGACACTGGTTGATCTAAGATGACCTCAGTCACATGTCTGGCTGGTGGATGGCAGTCAGATGGTCGATGGGGGTCAGAGGTTTATTCTGCACCAGGCTAATAATGTGGTGGTTTGTTAACATGGTAGTTCAGTAGATTTATTTTCTTTTCTTTTTTTTACTAATAGTTTTTATTTGTTCTTTTTAGTTACACATGACAGTAGAATATATTTTGACATATCATACATACATGGAGTATAACTTTCCATTTGGGGAGTTGTACATGATGTGAAATTACACTGCTTATATGTTCATATATAAACATAGGAAAGTTATGTCCAATTTATTCTACTGTTGAAGACATCTTTTGACATATTATCAATGTTTAGTTCTCTGATGTTTAAAATCTCTCTTTACTTACTTAGGTCATCTTTCATTTCTCAGAGGAGCAACACCTTCTTACTGTGAAAAAAAACCTCACAGATATAAACCCAATGAGAGAGACCTGAGCTCAGATGAAGAAAGTCTAAGAAAGACTTGGCTGTGACAAAATGTAAAGTGTAGCCCCATGCACAAAGGACATCACACACTCAGAAGAAGTTTGGTACCCACTAGGCTTTGTAGAAGGTAGGTAGTGAGAAAGGCAAAATAACAAGCAGAACAGATGTCACAAAATGTGAAAGAGAGAACATGAAGAAGAAAGGGAAAGATATCCCAGAGAGCACAGTATAAAATGTATTTAAGAGTCAAAGTTAACAATAACATCCAAAAGTGAAAATAAGGGAAGTTTAAGCCAAAAGGAAAACCTGGGACCGGTATCTAACTGAGGAGTGAGGAGAGTACACTCTAGCCTGACTGAACTGCTATGGACTGTCAGCAGCTTGTACTGGCTTGTAATCAAGGTGGCCTTCTCCAGTTCCTGGCTCTGTCACTTTGTACCAGCCTCTAAGCTCTAACAGTTTGTTTAACAGAACTTGGTCTTGGTTTCATGGAAAAACTATTTGAGGCTTGTAGGAATTTAATAGGAATAAATTGAAGTACTACATATATAAGACTTTAATAGGCCTCAGACACATAGCAAGTACCAAATTCAAAGTCCTCTTCCCCACCCTGTCCTCTTCCTGTTCTTTGCTTTATGCATTCAAATGCTGAGTCTAACTCTGTAAAACACTGTTATTAGGACAAGAACAAAGCAAAGCTATACAAAGCATCAATTTCTTTCTTAAAGGTGCTTCACTGAGCTTCTGGTTTTTGTTTATCTGTTTTTAACAACTGATCCAATGTATTATAGAGGAATATTTGCTTTAAAAATAAAATTAGAAAGGTTGAATAAAATTATAAATCTAAACCACAACTCTCAGAAAACCACAAAACTAATAGCTTTGTCTCTGGATGGTACTATAAATGGTTAATTACTTGCTAATTTTACTTGCACTGGGTTTTTTTCTCTCTCCTACTTTTTTAAAAAAGATTTTAATTTGTTCTAATTACTTATACATGACGGTAGAATGCATTTTGACACACTGTACATAAATGGAGCACAACTTCTCATTCTTTTGGCTGTACCTGGTGCAAAGTCACACCAGTAGTGTAATCATGCATCTATGCAGGGTAATAATGTTTGACTCTTTCTACCATCCTTCCCATGCCCACAGCCCTACCCCTCCCTCACTCCCCTCTACACAATCCCAAGTTCCTTCATTCTTCCCTACCCCCTCCACTATGGATCAGCATCAGCTTATCAGAGAAAACATTTGGCCTTTGGTTTTTTGGAATTGTCTTATTTCACTTAGCATGATATTCTCCAGTTTCATTCATTTACCTGCAAAGGCCATAAATTCATTCTTCTTTAAGGCTGAGTAATATTCTAAAAGGACATGTGGAAACATGCAGTCCCATCTTGGAAAATACAGTTTGAATAACCATCCAAACTTCCCAAAGTACCCTTTTCCTGATCATTGTTGATTGGTCAGAAGTCGGCAAGGATTCTAGCTCAGCCAATCAGTTTTCAGAAGATATGGAATTGGGGCAGACCTCATTGTTTGGCTGTACAGAATTGAGCTGATAACTCACATGGACTCAAGATACAAATCTGGGCCCTGACACTGGGATCACAGGAGAGCATTGGAACAGTGGAGAGGACATTCTACATAGGGAACAGAGGTGTGCAGGTGAGAGAGAATGTGGTCAAGTGGGCAGGCAGAGGCAGGAACAATAAGAGACCTTCTTGTTCTCACAAGCCCAAATGCTGTTTATCCACTGCATTCTGGATGATATCTATGATATAACTAATCTGGTTAGTATTTAACTTTTTTGAGTGGGTTTCTATTATACACATCAAGAGTTTATATGACTAAACCACAACACTTGTATTCTTTCTGCTCCACCCCATCAGTTCCTGCATAGCATCTGTTGTTTTTATATCCTTGGTAAAAACCAAATGACTCAAGATCTGATAAAAACAGTGTTTGTCTATGGTTGGTAGACCTTATGCACTAGTAGGAAAAAATGGCCTGTGAAAAGGAGGAAAGAAATTAATTTATAAGTTAACTTTTACTAGGCTTGAGATATAATCCCCTAGAGGAGTGGGAGTAGGAAAATTAGGGCGTTTCACAAGTTCAGAAGGAAGAAAACTTTTGCTGTTGTTTTCTCTTAAGTGAATCAAGTGTAGGTAGCCAGGACTGGATGCATAAAATAAAATCTAATCAAGTTTCAGTCAACTGCTTTCCAAAATAATGGTCAAAGCTACTCTTTATAACAGGAAGAATCCATGTGTTTGAACTGAATCAGACTCCCTTTCTTCGGGGAAATTTAATAGAATTAAATCTCCCTACTCCCACTTAGAAGTTCATACATAATCATAACATGTTATTATGCAGTCTGAGAATACAAAACTGCAAAGCCAGAGCTGGTATATAATGCAATTTATTTCTACCAGTAATGAATTGTCCCCTAGGTGATAGAAGGATATGACTATAGAGGCTAAAGGGAAACCAATAACCTTTCTCAGACACTGTACAGTTGCACCCAACTTGTGGGTGTCTTCAGAATTATCAGAATTGCTGCTGCTTCATATCTCCAAGTACTTAAAGTTCACAAGTCCCTACTGAAGTGCAGATGACAAGATGTCTCTCAATTCCTACCAAATTGGCCTGTGGGCATTTATTTTCTAAGTTATTAACTTTTTATCATGTAAGCAGGATATTATTCTAAAATCCATTTTAAATATAAATTTGAGAGAAGCTACATAAGATAGTTCATAAACCTTAAAAAAGTCAGGCAAGACTTTTGAATTCATTTACTGGGCCCTGACACTGGGATCACAGGAGAGCATTGGAACAGTGGAGAGGACATTCTACATAGAGGACATTCTACATTCAAGTACATCATGATGATATTAGTAAAGTTCTGGCTTGTAATCAAGGTGGCCTTCTCCAGTTACTGGCTCTGTCACTTTGTACCAGCCTCTAAGCTCTAACAGTTTGTTTAACAGAACTTAGTCTTGGTTTCATGGAAAAACTATCTGATGATTGTAGGAATTTAATAGGAATAAATTGAAGTACTACATATATAAGACTTTTAAAAGGCCTCAAACACATAGCAAGTATCAGATTCATAGTCCTCTTCCCCACCCTGTCTTCTTCCTGTTCTTTGCTTTATGCGTTCAAATGCTGAGTCTAACTCTGTAAAACACTGTTATAAACAGACTTCCAATTCCAGATGGTAGCCTGAACTTAACAAGCCGTAACCTTTTTGCCAAAAAGCTTATCATAATTTAGACACATCAGAAAAGGCAGATAAATAGCTCAGAGTCTATGGGGAGCGGGAGAACTCAATACTATAAAAAGACAATTTTCCTGAAATGAGTCCTAATCAAAATCCCAATGAGTGTTTTCTTTGTTTGTTTGTTTTGCATTTGGTAGGTTTCTAAAACTTAATGGATGCATGTAACACGATCCTATTAGACATTGCTAAAGAACAAAGAGGAAGTAGAGAGGATTACTATACAAGGTGCTACTAAGCTGCAGTGACTAAGACTGTGAAGGTGTTTGTTCTGGGTTGATGAATTAACAGTAAAGCAGAAGAGAGCCCAGAAACAGTCCCACATAGATATGGATGTATCCCAGGTCCCTGAGGGAAGAAAAGAACCATTTAATGAGCAGAGATGGATAGTTATCCATATAGAAAAAGCAAAATTGGGTTACCCCATTACCTCATACACAAAGTTCATTTCCAGTTGGGAATAAAAAGAAGGAAAAGATATACTGGACTGTTCTATGATAAGAAATAGCTTCAGAATTTCATTAACTTGACACATCAAAGTACATTTCCTTCTCATGCCAGAACTCTTCTGGTCCATGTCCTGCACTTTGCAGCTGCTTGCTCAGGATGCTGTGATTTTGTTGGCAGCCTGACATCAATACACACCTCTCCAGTTGCATCAGTGATGGATGCACAGAGGGAACCCACATTGACTCTCAAATGTTTCCTGGAAGTGACATATACCCCTTCTACTCACATTTCATTGACCAGGGCAACTTATAAGTCACTGATTGCCTGAAAATTAACCACTGCTGTATACAGCAACAAGGACTAATCATAGAAAACACAGTGTTAATGGGGGTAGGAGGAGATTTGGGGAAAGGGCCTAGGAGAAACATGTTTTGACGCAGATTTTATTTAAAAAATCTTAAATACTTTAAAATGAAAATAAGTCATTTAAATGTACTTATAAATTTAAAAAACAGAAAAATTTAAAGAGATGTTTATTTCTTGGATAGAGAGAGGGAGAGAGAGAAGAAAGATACACATAGATAAAAAGTGAAGCTCTGGTCCAAAATCATCAAGCCTTGGAGGAAAACCAACAATTCCAAGGTCAACAAAAATAATGTATTCCATAGAAAATGAAATAGATGCTTTGGAAGAGAACATTTTTAAAAATCCAGGATATCTTCAGATGTATTTGAAAAATAACACCCATAAGAAAAAAACAGGGGGGCTGGGGTTATGGCACAGTGGTAGCGTGCTTACCTGGCATGCGTGAGGCACTGGGTTCGATCCTCAGCACCACATAAAAATAAAATAAAGATATTCTGTCCGCCTACAACTAAAAAATAAAATGTTTAAAAAAATACTCTAAAAAAAAAAGAAAGAAAAAAACAGGCTGCGAGAAACAAGACTAAAGAATAAGAAAATATTCTTGTAGTGTGAACTGAAATTTTCTGAAGAAGCTGCATGTATATTAAAGATCTGCAAACTGGATAGGAAATCATGATTGTAGAGAGATGGAACGGTGGAAGTGAAGAGTCAAAATTATCTTGGTTTATTTTAGGCCCTTTAATTACCATTTACCTTAACTTTTGTATCTGGTCTAATATGCTCATGACTATTAGGTAAACGTCTCAAAATGTATGGCTAACTTAGCAGATCTCCAGCCTCCACCAATCCTAAAGCTAAGAATGCTGTAACATCTGATACATATAGAGGGATTTCCCCATCTTACTATAGCCTGCTTACCTGATGATCCCACTAATGTAATTGGTAAATGTATTGACTTATGGTCTTTTATTCTGTGACTATAAAAGTTCACCAAACTTCTTCCATGGTGGAACACGTCATTTAGGGTCACTTGAATTTGTGTGCTAAGGCCATCATCACTCATATTTGACAAATAAACTATTTTCTTATTTTCTTTGAAGCAGAGTCATCATTGTGCATCACCAGTACTTAAACTTATTTCTGAGGTTCAGTACTTATTTCTGAGGTTGAAATTAAATTATTAGTACAACTGAAAGACACAAACCTCCCAGACTAGGAAGCTAAAAGTGGTGATGAAATATGTGAAAGATATATTTGGGAACCCTGACCCCAAAGACTCAAGAAAACATCTACAATAAAATACAGGCACAGGGAAAAGAAAAATTTTCCAAGAATTAAAGGGGACATTCATTATACTTTTTCAGAGTACACATATTTCCTAGGAAGTAGTGTGGCCTTTAGCACTCTAGATAAAGCTCTTTGTTTCAGGAAAAATTATTTTCATTACATTTTGAAGAAATTTTTTTTCTGTTCTCATCTTTATGAAACCCAATTAGTGCATTTTTGAAGCCTCTCTCTAATGTCTTATAATTTCTGCTTTTCACTGATTTTGTACGACAATGATGTTTGTAATTTATTTGAGTATCTTGGAGAAACAGTGTTTCAATTCACTCTTTGGTTGAATTCTCTTCTGATATGTGCTTATTATTAGACTTTGTTATTTTTCCTTTTTTGCAATCTATGCACAGATCATTGCTTATGCTTCTCACTGGTAAACAGGAACAGGTGAAGCATGGCAGTGTGGGGAGAGAATGAGAAGAGTGAGCAAAAAGCAACACCCTATGGGGTCTTCATGATTCATGTATCAAAAGACACACAAACATGCCTCTCTGTGATTTAGCAGCCCTGTTTCTACCAGTGTGGCCAAATAATCTCCTTCTCCTTTTCCTCCTCCTCCATCTCCCACTCCCCTCCCCTCCATCCTCTTCCTCCTCCTCTTCCTCATCTTCCTCCTATTCTTCCCCTTCCCCTTCTTCTCCTCTTCTCCTCCTTCCTCTCCTCTTTCTTCTTCTACTCTTGGTGGTAGGGAAGATGCATCTCCCCTCAGTTTGACATTAGTGATATTGATAACTCCTCACATTTGCTGATTTTTGTGAGAAATAGAAAGTTCAGTGATCCATTTTCAAAATACAGTATTTAGCCTTAATTGGGATTTAAGAGCCAATTGTAACCATTTTAACTATTGCCCTTTCCTTTGCTCACCCCAGTTTTAAAATTAGCCAGTTGTGTAGATTGTAATCCCAAGCTCCTCCTATCAGGGCAAGAGGCAGTTGTCTCCTATCACCCGGCAACAGGGATAAAAGCAGGTGGACTGCCTGCCTGCCCAGTGCATTTGCTAGCCAGGTTTGATGCTACCATGGCCTTCTGGCAGAAGTAAAGTTTGCCTTGCCACTTCAAAGCACGCATTTGATTCCTTGAGGCACCCTGGTATTTCTAACATTTTCAATCTTATCCTTTCATTTTCTCTTTTTCCCCCTCAAGCAGCTCCTTGCGCTAGGCAGAAAAATCCAAATAATCAGGAGTGACATTCTACTTTAGTCTTTCTTCTCTGCTGTTCTTTGGTGCAAAATTGAATCTCCAAAATTTATTTTCTGCCTTTTCCATGGCCATCCAAGCACCTACATAAAGCTGAAAGAAACTTTGAAGAGTTCTAAGGTAGGGACTCATACTTTTTGGTACATGTGGTACCTGTTCTAGATTCAAGAAACAAAAGGCGATTAGAAAGACCAGATAAAACAAAAGTCTTTTAAGAAAGTCATGGTTTAACTATGAATCAAGTTAACATGACATTTGACAAGCAATGAAGAGTTGATTATTCTAGAAATATCATGTTCTATGTGCTCTAGAATCATAATAATGGGCTTGGAGAAAGAAATATAATGCAAAGTATTTGGCTCTAGGGTAAACAATACTCAATATACCATATCTTGTTAAAGGATATTTTTTAGCATTGAATTCTTAGCTCAATATGCTAAGAATAAATTTTATCTTCTCTAACTAAGGTCCAATTAATAGGGGTTTTGGAGTGTGTTGTAGAAATAAGATGAATCATAAGATATGCTATAAATTGATAGGAAAAAAAATGTATGTTTAATGATATTGTACTAATAGAAGTACCACCTAAAATTGGGAAGAGGTAGGTGATAGGGGAAGGAAATGGTTTAAGTAAGCTAAATTTCAGATTTTCAAATAAGAAATTTAGTTTATGAACACTATTTTAGAACAAATGAACCTGCACAACAGGCTTATTAATTAGGACTTCGATGGTAACTATTAGAACTCAGAAAGCATGTATAGCCTTGGAAGAAGGCTTTTGGGATATGAAAGAGACAATGCATTTCATGGCACACTTGTACCTTTTCACTTTACCATATATGCATATTATTTTGATAAATATTAAGCTGTTTCAAATTCAAAATTACCTATCATATCAAAATCGTAATATTTCCAGCATATTTTTCACATTTCTCAATATTTGGGTTCACTGACCTCAAATCTGCTATGGTCAGCTTAACTGTCTGACACCAACTGAGCTAATTCTGTGGCAATAATTCCAAATTCCTTTGGCCTCAAATCCCTCTGAAGCTGCAAATAGGCACATTGATCCCTCAGATCCTGGAATGAAGATAACAAGCATCACTAGTCTGAATCCCTGCAGAGAAAACTAATAAAAATAACGATGACAGTTTCTGCTCATATGATAGCTTCCTGAAATGATTAATGACAGAGAAAAGCCACTCTATCTTTGTACTTCCTTGAGTCAGTGCTGTTTCCACTACTGGGCTAATGGTGAGGTTAGTTTGCCTTACTTCCACTCAAGCCAAGCCCCTGTGGCTGAATGATATCTTTTCAAGTATCTCCCATGTTTCCTAAAACCATATGTGCCTACTACTCTTATACTGGAATAAATGACAGTGGTATCACTAATATTGTGACTGGGTGCTTATCTCAGCTATAATCAGCCTGAATCAAAACAGTTCCCACATAGCTGCCAAGAAAGAGCCACAGCACACACACATGACCTAAGTCAAAGTCAGCATTAACCTGCCACCTTGAATTATTTAAACAGACATGGGAGGAGACAAGACAAACTTCATCGACTGGAATTAATTTGGGCAATTAAGGAAATCTGATCCTCCAAATATAAAAGCAGATAGCAATCTAGGCATGTTGGTAAACTGTTTTATGTCTCTGAAATAAATTGAAAGAAGTAGAGATTTGAGCTGAAAAAGCCACGCCTGGGGTTAGGAAGGGATTCTGTTGTCTTCTGCAGCCCTAGAGAGCAGAGCTAGACCTAATGGAAAGCAGCCTGGGAGTTAGCAGGAGCCTACATTTTCAAATAATTTTTAAAAAATGTGTAATATCTTGGAGACCTCTAGGGGAGTCAAGGTGACCATGAGGAAAGCAGAGGTGAAACAGGCAGAGAATTCACATTGTAGCTAGCCCTGGACAACGCCATCTCACCTCTGCTTGGAGGCTGACTAAGCTTGAGAATTGGTTATATTTGTGGAGGACACTGCTTGAAATCACAGAAGTCATGATACTTTCTATAACTATTTAGACTATCCAAGCACCTCAGCTTTTTTGTTTCTTTTGACCACCGCATACCATTTTCCTAGAGCTGCCCCTTCGACAACTATTATCCCACACCCCTCTCAACATACCATGGATGTATACATATTTTATAGGATTAAGCTCAAATTTCAACTTCTGTTTTAGACAGTGCTAGTGTTGCTATATGACCAAAATACCCAACAAGAACAACTTGGAGAAGGAAAAGTTCATTTTGACTCACAGTATCAGAGGTCTCAATCCGTAGAGGGTCAATCATTGCTCTGGGCCCAAGGTGAGGCAACACATCATGGCAGAAGGGCCCAGTAGAGGAAGGATGCTCAGCTCATGAGGGGGTCAGGAAGCTAGGGCAGGGGTAGCACTGGGAAGACAAACCCTTCAGGGCCCCCCGGGCACAGCATGCTTCCAGCGACATACCCCCTTCAGCCACATCCCACTTGCCTATAGTTGCCAGCCAGTTAGTCCATTTAAACTAGGGTGGACTTATTAGGTTATAGCTCTCACAATTCAACCATTTCACCTCTGAACATTCCTGTATCAATATGGGAGTTTTAGGGGAACACCTCAGATCTAAACCATACTACCTTCTTTTATTAAAAAATATTTCCTGAAATGTATATGGAGGAAAACAATCTCTAACTCATTGTACATTTGTGGGTTTATCCTTTGGACTCCCTTTCCTAGGTTGAGTCCATTGGAGGCAGAATCTAAGTATTATTTGCCCATATACTCCCAATGCCACAGCAACATCAGACACAATATGCTCAGTGATTTTTTAAATGAAATGTGTATGAGAAATATACAGCTTATTTTACAGAAGATGACACATGTTAATTATTATTGCCCCAGTGGTTATCAAATGGGCTCAAGGTACAGTGCAGATGACTGCTTTTATGTCTGTGGCAAGTTCTCAGTGTGCACCAGACACCAGATATATAGCTTTGGTCTGAAATGAATGATTTCTTCCTAAGTTTCCTAACAAGACAATTGAAGAGGTCATGTTGATGTGCTATAGGTTTAATAGTCACTTTTCCACATGTAAGCTCAGGACTGTGATGTATGATTACAGGGTACTTCTTCTTGCCATAACATGAATTGATTGATAGTTGGTGGGAGAGGGTAAGCTTATATTTTCTTCCACTTAATAATGCAGCATATTAGGTCTCATTTTAGAGCATTGCACATGCTTCATGCCTAAAGAGCTAAGAAGCAGTTGCTGGGTGAAAAAACATTAAGAACTTTGGAGTACTAGTTACTAGGGCACTGTCTTCATCCATTTTTGGTTACTATAACAGAATACCCTAGACTAGGTACTTGATAAAGAATAGAAGTTCATTTAGCTCATGGTTCTGGAGAATGAGAAATCCACAAGTATGGCAGCAACTTTTGGTGAGGGCCTTAAACTCCTTGCTCATGGAAAAAAAGAAGAAAGGAAACTGGTGGGCATGGGCAGAAGAGGAAAACATGAGGGAGGGGCAACCCCGCTTTACAACAACACACTCTCACAGTAACTAATTCAGTCCTGAGAAAGTGAGAATTCATTCACTGAAGAAAAACATTCATTCATTCATGAGGGCTTTAGCCCCATGACCCAAACTCCCACTAGGACCCTCCTCTCAACACTGCTACATTGAGAAATATAAAGTTGAGAGACATATTTAAATCATACAACAGTCTTCTGCAATTGTAGTCCTGGGACAAGACTCATTTGGGGCCATTATTCTTTAGTCTCTTCATTGGGAAAATCTTGTATGGTGATTATAAAATATGGCCCCAGATTATAGCTGTTCTATGGAGAAATGGGGTATATGAGACTTCCCTATGAATCTGGATAGGCCATGGTGACTCACTGCAACAAACAGAATGTAGTGGAAGGGGCACTGTGTTAACCTCCAATAGCAGGTAGAAGTGCGTGAAATTTCCACCTGGTTTTCTTGGGATGCTCATGCCAGGAGAGCAGATGCCCCATGTTAAATGTGACTGTCCTGGGATTCCTGTGCTGGAGAGGTCAATGTGGGCAGTGTGAGCCAGCTGCATTGGACTTCCAGCCCACTTCAAATACTGCAGTGTGAAGAGGTCAGCAGAGAAGCCAGGAGACCAGAGAGAACAAGAGGCCTTCACCTTCAGACATCACAAGTGGTTCCTCTCCTAAGAAGTGATCTGTTGGGATCACTGCCTAAGTGATGTGTGGTTTTCAACCCCTCCATTTGCAGGCTCACTGCTTTCTCCATCTCAAAGCATCAGGCAGTGGAGGAACTAATCGGTACTTAATTGCTGGGATTAAATCCAAAGAAGAAGGAAGAAAGCAAAGAAAAAGACAATCTCCTCATTATTTCAACTTTTCTGCACTGCTCCCAATTACACAGTAAGTCACCCCAGTTTGTAACCATTGCAGTGATATTCACGTGGGCTTCGGAGTCATTTAATTTCAAACTACCTTTATAGCCAGGTCCTCTGAGGAAGAGATATTTACTTTATGCTGATGCAATTAAAGAAGCTAATTTTAATTTTGAAGCATGCAAGATGTATGCAAGTTAATAGCTCTGCAACATTTAGCCTCCAAGCAGAATGAAAAGCTTGTTGTTTAGCTTTAATAACCTGTGGGACAAATCTGAGCATTTATATAAATTGGAAACCTCACCCTTAACTGTTTTTTTTTCAGACCACAGCTTCCTGATAGTAGGCTGCTTATCTTAAATCCTGTACATGTTCAAATGCCTTTTTGTTTGTTCCACATATGGCTGTGCCATTTATCAGGAGTGTCAAAGAGAAAACAAAGCAAAAACAGAGGCCTCCTGGGACAGCCTTGTGAGCTGGAAACTTATAACTCACCACACACTGGGGTTGTGATTGTTCTGTCTCCATGCCAGCCATCTCAATGACCACCCTGTGTCTTTCGCTTTCTCTCTTCACATTATTCACTGGAACAGGTGACAGCTATTAGCCTTCCTCCGTATCATGGTAATTTGGTTTCTTACAATTTGCAAGTAATTCTGGCTCCTCTTGTAGGCATCCTGAAAATCTCTTTGCAAGCATGTAGCATATTACTATAAGGTCCTGGGAGCCTCTGGCAGACATTAAATGACTCCCAGCAATGCTACTTCTTCCTGTCGGCTGCCAGGCCAGCTCTCTGCTTCCCTGAGAGAGTGACCCTGCAGTGTATGAGAACACAATTTCAGCAATGGTTCCTTTGGCAGCTGAAATGTATTCATTTGCTTGGTGTCTGTCCTGTAGCTCATCAGCATGTAACCAGAAGATTATCCACAAAGAATCTCACCTTGAGTGAAAAAAAGAATGAACATGTTGGGAGCAATAAATGCTGTCATAAAGAAAGCAACTGTAGTCTAATTGACCTGGATGGAAATCGCAGATCATCACTTGACCAAAGGCATGAATTAAGCAAGTCATTTGGATTCTATAAGCCATTTATAACGCTATTCCTCATCTGTCAAACGGTCTTGTTAATGGTGTCATATTTTTTTCTTTTTTTTATTTGGTCTTTTGGCATATACATAACAGTAGAATATATTTTGACATATTATGCATACATAGATTATAACTTATTCTAATTAGGATCCCATTCTTGTGGCTGTACATGGTGCGGCGTTTCACTGGTCATGCATTCATATATGAACATAGAAAACGTATGTCCGGTTCATTCTACTGTCTTTCCTAATCCCATCCTTCCTCACTTCCTTTCATTCCCCTTTGTCTAATCTAATAAACTTCTATTTGATGTCAGATTTTACGGACATGCACATTGCAGAGAGGAACATATGAAACAAAGCAAATTAACTTAAAACAAGTTTGTTTTAGGGTCTTCTCCTGCAAGCAGATCTTGACAGCAAGAATTTGTTTGGGTGGCAGTTGGAAAAAGCTATGGTTTGGAGCATGTGTGATACACAGGGAGTTCCCTATATGACAGTTGGGGCCCGCCAGAGGGACAAAGCACAAATGCACTTATGGTCCTTATCTCATGGTTTATTGGCCATTAAAAGACATTAAAAGATATGTGCCTTTCCTGCCCCCTCACTCACTAACTCTCAAAACATCTTAGTCAGCCTCAAATATCCACATGTATAATTAAAGCATGGCGACCCAAGCCAAGATTCTATAAGGACAAAAAGCGTGAAGGATAAAACCATCACTCAAATGTCCAATTCCAGGGGTCTTTGTTACTTGCCATGATTTGTGCTTTCTTTCACTTCCATCTGTGTGTTCTCTTTACAGCTGCAGCAACTCATCCTTATCCCAAGACAGAGAGATTTATACAAGATGCAGCACTGATAAGAGATGAAATACTTGGCTCCAGAATGACCGGCTAACTACCCCTCCCTCGAGGGTAAGGTGCTGATCCAAGAAAAGAAAAACACATTTTGAAATGTACCTAAAGCCAACTAACCTCCCTAAACCTAACCCACCCCTACCACCCTTTCACATGAAGAAAATTTTATCTCTCCTTTGTTCTGAGAACCAGCTTGACATTCTCTTGGTTTATACTGACTTTCCCTTCTATTCCAGCAAGAAGTGCCAATAAAGAATATTGTTCTCATTGCAGTTTGCCTTTATCTGATTCTCTAATGAAGAGCACAAAAACCCCCTGAACAGGTAACATATTCAAGGAAGAATATGCCTTTCAGCTGCAAGGAGGGCAGGGGCCCAGCAGCTTCCAATGGCCACCTTCAGAATCTGCCTCTGCTTTGGAGCTCAGGCCTCCTCTTCCCAGCAGTGCACCACAATGACTATAACAGCCAGGTGCTGTGGTTCCACTGTGTCCATAGGAAACTCCCCTGATGCTCTCACAGGACTGGTGGGCTTCCTCAGATAGCATTTTGGTCTGAGGTTCTCCCTGCAGATCCTGACACCACTCCTTTCCTAGGTATCAGATTTGCATTTCAGAAGCCTTTTCTTTCCCAGTCTGTTTCTTCTTCTTAGAGACTGTTTCTGCATCTAACTCTCTCCCTACATCTCAAATGACTTATGACAAAGTGAGACAAGGGGAGGAAGGAAGCCAGTTAATGGGCGGGTCACTGCTGTGGGAGATTACTGCAATCAGGGACTTCTGGGGACCTGTTGGCTTGGATCTTGAGTCAGACTTACTCAAAAGGATGAGAAAGAGGGAAATTTTATTCTCCACCCCTCCCATCCACTTTGGCTGAAGTCTGCTCCAAAGCCATCAAATGCTGATACTTTCTGATTGCTCCAAATCCCAGGTACCCCCCATTAGGACCTCACAGGCAGGTCTGAAGACAATGAATATCTTGGAACATGACAGGGATGTGAGAACAACAGTCTTCCTTGAATATGTTACCTGCTCAGTGGGTTCTTGTGCTCTTTATCAGAGAATCAGATAAAGGCAAACTGCAATGCCAACAAGATTCTTTTTTGGCACTTCTGATGGAGTGTAAGAGAAAGGCAATATGACCAAAAGAATTTCAAGCTGGCTCTCAGAACAAAGGAGAGATAAAATTTTCTTCATGTGAAAGGATGGTAGGGGTGGGTTAGCTACAAGGTTTTATTCTTTCACTGTTCATTTCTGGGTCAGTGTCAAAGTAGAAGAACAGCAAGAGCTAAAGGATGTGGGGGTCTGATGAGCATCTTCTGAGAGATAGCACAATATCATTATATGTAGCCCTGCATCCACCTGGCCTCTGCTCTCTTAAGCCGAACCTCATCTCTACCACTAAACTGAGGTTTACTGTGCACCTTCACTGGTGCTTGTGTACACTCAGCTTATGGAAGTCAAGGATATTTCCAGGTTCCTTTACTGAAGTCATCTACAACCTCTCATCTTGGAAAGTGTAGGTTTATTGGAAGGATTTGTGATAAACACAGGGTTTCAAAACCTAACTAAGGGGCTGATATACTTTGAATATTCCCAACAAAACTCATGAAGTTTAAACTTTACTATGAGGTCTTAAGATGGTGGAAATTTAACTTAATTATGGTATTAAGAGGTGGGGCCTTTAGGAGGTAATTAGGATTAGATGATGTCATGAGAATGGAGTCTCCATGCAATTAGTAGTTTCAAAAGAAAAGGAATCTGAGTTAGCATGCCTGCTCTGTGCTGTGCTGTTTAAGGACACAGCAGAGTCCCTGCAGCAAGAAGGCTTGCAAAAACGGCATGGTACTGGCACCAAAATAGCACCAAAATAAACATGTAGACCAATGGTATAGAATAGAAGACACAGAGATGAACCCATTTACATACAGTTACCTTATACTAGATAAAGGAGCCAAACACGTACACTGGAGAAAAGACAGCCTCTTCAACAAATGGTGCTGGGAAAACTAGAAATCCATATGCAGCAAAATGAAACTAAACCCCTATCTCTCACCATGCACAAAATTCAACTCAAAATGGATCAAGGACCTGGGAATTAGACCAGAGACCCAACGCCTAATAGAAGAAAAAATAGGCCCAAATCTTCATCATATTGGATTAGGACCATACTTCCTTAACAAGACTCCTATAGCACAAGAAGTAAAATCAAGAATCAACAAATGGGATGGATTCAAACTAAAAAGCTTCTTCTCAGCAAAAGAAATAATCAATGAAGTGAACAGAGAGCCGACATTCTGGGAACAAATCTTTGCCACACACACACATCTGATAGAGCACTAATCTCCAGGATATA
>PVHX01011027.1:0-66528 GCA_004024805.1 Geosciurus inauris | reverse complement strand
GCTGCAACTGCTTTTCTGCCGGCCGGCGCCGAAGTCACGCCTCCCAGCTACCGCTGCCTCCTGGTGACCCTGCGCTCACACACGCGAGCGAGACTCTTGTGTGGGGCGGCAAGGGGCAGGGAGCTGCCAAAAAACTGGTTGGAAGCTGGCACCCCGCTACTTCCAGTCTCAGTCTCGGATAGCCGGAGCCCTGGGCCAAAGGCCCAGGCTGCAACCGCGCTTCTCTGGCCGGCACCGAAGACGCGCCTCCCGGCTACCGCTGCCTCCCGGTGGCCCTGCGCTCACACACGCGAGCGAGACTCCTGCGTGGGGCGGCAAGGCGCAGAGAGCTGCCAAAAAACTGGTTGGAAGATGGCACCCGCTACTTCCAGTCTCAGTCTCGGATAGCCGGAGCCCTGGGCCGAGGCCCAGGCTGCAACCGCGCCTCTGCGGCCTGCGCCGAAGCCACGCCTCCTGGCTACCGCTGCCTCCCGGTGATCCTGTACTCACACACACACGAGCGAAATTCCTGCGTGGGATGCTGAGCTGCAGAATGATGCCAGGAAGCTGGCTGGAAAACGGCACCTCCACCTCTTCCAGCTTTGGTCCCTGAGAGCCTAGCGTAGAGTGGACTGTCTAGGCCGCCATCTTGGAACCGCCCCCCACTGATTGACTCTTGATGGGTTATCCTCGCCCATTTAACGAGCGTCTTTTAAAAGTGTTTCTACCATGAGTCACTTTTAAAAATGGACAACGTAACATTGAAATAACAGTGCTATTATGTAGTCAGCAGGGGGAGGGATGATCAGCCAAGAAGCAAATTAATTTTGGTAAGGATTCTGATAAAATAAAATGTGGGGATGTGATTAAAAGAGATGATCTAAGAAGATCTTGCAGAGAAAGTGTCTGTGAGCCAAGACCTGAATCATGATACAATCTGCTCTGCAAAATCCTGAGGAAAAGAATCTCAGGCATGGGACCAGCCAGTGAGAAGGCCTTAAAACAGAATGTACTTCCATGAAGAAAAAGGCAGGGGAGGCTGATGAAGATGTTGGTGCATGCAGGTGTGAGAGCTTCATAGTGACACATCTTGGAAGACTCTGGAGACCTGAGCCATGGGTTGGAAGGAGAATAGGGATGACAGCCGTGACCTGGGTGAGGGTGATGGACAAAATGTCTACTCTACCTGTAACAAACAAACAAAAAAACATTATGTGTACATGATGCGGCATCGTTTTGCTAAGTATTTTTAATACATCGTTATTACATACCATTCTTAAACAGTACCTATGGTACAGGGGTGTCATCTATGAGAAACTGAGGCTCAGAGATGTGAGCTGCATAGCTAATGTGGCACAACTTAGAGAACTTAGGATGAGGATGTAGTTTTAGGGTAGGGCACTTGTCTAGCATGCATAAGGCCCTGGCTTCCATCTCCAGCATTGCAAATAAATAAATAAACAAATAAGATCACCCAGCTAAATAGGAGAGGGAGAATGGATCAGAACCCATGTGACTTCAGATCCCTAGTTCTTTACTGTTGCCAGACCCAGCTTCTTTCCAGTAGGGGAAATTTAGTGGCAAAACAATATATACATGTATCATTCAACAGTATTTTTAAATGACTGAATTAAGGAGACATTCTTCATGTCCACCAAATATGTCTTGGTCGTGTTCTACATTCACTGTTGTTGTTAATAATTATTTTTATCTATATGACACTAAGAATACCAACACTGTGACTTCATTAAAACAAACTAACTAAAAAAGAACTATTGCTGGAGCTATCTTTGTGGGTCAGCACCCTTGAGGGTATTTTAAGTGTGCACCTTATGTTCTGGGACAAAATAACCCAGTCCTGCTTTAGAAAGCTACTTGCATGACTCAAAGGCCACAGCAAGATTAAACTGTCAGATATTAAGCAGGTTGTGCTAAATAAGCTAGCAAGATCTTGTTATTTTGACATACAGTTACAGAAAAGAGCTGGCAGCCCCAGGAGCACAAAATGAAATGTCAAAGAGTCCAGGGATATGTCATTGTCCATGAAAAGCCATCAGCAACTGCCTGGAAAAGCATCAAAATTTACATTTACTCCAACAAGTGATAAACAGTATTGACAAGTGAAATGTTTTTTGTGTTCTATCCCCTGGGAGAATTTTAAGAAAGGCAAGTTGATCTGTATTTTTTTTTTTTTTGATGGTTATTTCTTAAAAGGCTCAAATATGGGTCCAAATGGCAGAGAAAAAGCTACAGAGTTACTGTAAAGGAAGACTCTTTCACAGAAGCACATGCCTTCTGGGAGGGATATTGAAGGAATGACAATATGAGAAATTCTTATTCTCCCTGTCCCCTCGCAAAGTTTTGGTCCAGCTAGTTATTATCGGGAAACCAAGGCCCAAGACAAAGGGCTTGCTTGCACAAGTTAATGTAGCTAACTAGCAATGTAACCTACACTCAGCCCAGGTAACCTGATTCAGGAATCTACAGAAATACTTCTTATATAAGGAAGCCCCCATACACACCTGTTTCTTTGGGGAAAAATATCATCCTAGTTGACTGGGTTGAAAATCACACACAATGCAAACCCTCTCCTGGACCATAACCTATAATTACTATCTCCTCCCTTTTTGTGTTTTAATCACTACTTAGAGTGCTTTGAAATACTTTTTAGAAAAAACATTTATCCAATTGTATAAAACATCATGATGTGGATTTATCTCCATATCCCACTTTCCATCACCTATGGAAATGCAGGCATTTCTAGTTCATGTCCTTAAACTCTAGGAAGAGGCTGAAGAGTAATGAATTGATGAAATTAGTTAATAAGCCACCTTGGAGTTAATACAGTAAGGTTTTGCCAACCTGTACAATGAGTCATGACTTGGACACTTCTTATAATTCCTATAGATAGAACTGTTTGAACTTTCACTTGCCCCAGAGGAAAAGGACCATTTGTCAGCATTCAACTTCCAGGCAGATTTGGAAGTATGTTTCAGGCATTATGATTGATGGCAAAGTTTTCAGCATAATAAGGGAGAGAGAAATTTCTACTTCTTGCCCAAATTTTTCAAATATTATGTTAGGGTATAAAAGGTGAGGTCAATGATGTATATCCTCGTTCGCCCTTCTCTGAACGGCTTGATATTTTTATTTATTTATTTTTGCTGGTACTGTGGTTTATCTCTGTAGGTGTCCACAAGCTATAAAGTGACCAGAAAAGGGTTTTCAGGAGGTTCTTGGCCCTGTGGACTCAATATTGTGGTAGATTAGCTTTTTATTGATTGTTTGGTGGACCAGGATGTGTGGAAGGGACATATTAAATGAACAGAGCAAGTCTCAGTCTTGAAATAAAATCATTTTGTGCCTGGAGGAAGAATTAAGAAAATGGTGCCTGTCTCTCTCCTGTTAACATAAGCTCTGGCTCCGTCCTCATCCTCTGATGGCCTCCAGCTTCCCAGTGACATCTGGCCAATCAACCAGCTTCAGTCCCACGGAGGTCCTAATGGGCTATTGATTGGAAGGTTAGCAGAGCAGGAGAGCTAATAACATCAGATAAAAATATGAAGCCAGATCTGTACCTTCCAATAATGTGTTCTGTCATACACCTGGAGCTCCCAAAATTCAGACTCAGTCACCATGTAATGAGAACTGACCCTGTTCCAGGAAGCATCCTTACCTGTTTACATAGTTCATTTTATCTTGACTTATATAGCAGATGACATTGCTTCTCTTTACAAATGTAGAAATTGGGACTCAGAGAGATTAAATGATCAAAGCAAATATAGTTCCATTTTGTGAATATTTGTTCTTGGTCTTTTTATTAAGACAAAAATGATCAGTACCAGTGAAGATCTCTGATTTAATTTTGATAATCATGACATTTTAATACTATTATAATTATATGTTAAAAGCAAATTTTATTTATTAAAAGTTTCAAAAAACAGAATCACAAAAAAAAAGTAGCAGGCAAAAAGGAGAATAATAAGATGTCTAATTATTAATCTGATTATTGTATCTCACAATAGCCCTAAAATCCTTTTAGATCACTTGTGATGTATCACAGAACTCTGGTTTATGTCACTGTCCTCTCCTGACCAGACTTGTCTCAGCTACCAAACTGTCTCCAATTCTGCTCTTATATCCATTGCAATTCAGTCTCTCTCATGTAGTTAGAGGAAATGTTTCTGACAAGGCTATCTCAATAATTGCATTGCTTTAAGAATGAATCAGAAAATATTTAATGCCCCCTAAATCCATTTTTAACTTTCTGACCTCACCTGAAACCTTTCCACCCTACCTGTTTTTAGATACCTAGTAGACATCTCAAAGAAAAAAAATGTCCAAAAGAGAACTCTTGACAAATATTTCAGTTCTTTAGTGCTCCAGATTAAACGCCCCCCTCCCCAATTTAGTGGCTTATAATGATCACAACATTTATTTTGCTCTCAAATTTGCCATCTGGGCAGGATTTGGTTGGTTCCAGCTTGTCTCTGTTCCCCACGGAGCCAGTTAGGCATACTTAGAATCATCTGACTGACATTTACCCAGTATTACATAGATTGGTTGGGCTGTGGGCTGACACATGGCGGGGGCTGCCATCTGAGACACCCACATGAGGCCTGGGCTTCCCCACAGCATGGTGTCTGGGTTCCAGGAGTGAATGTTCCCCTGAAGCAGATCTCTTTGGTGCTTCAGACCCTGGTGGTAGGGTTCTGAGGGTGAGAGTTCCCGTGGGACAGAAGGCTGGCTGGAAACCACAGCCCCTCTGTGTTGGAGCCTACAAGGTCAGAAATTCTATTGATGCCAACCAGGAGGCTCAGGCCTTGTACAGTTTTGAAGCACGCAGAAGCAGATGTCGCATTTTGAAAGGACAGAGTGGCAACACTCCAACAGAGGCAAGAGGACCAGAACCATGTGTGTGTCTCTCCGTCGACCTCCATGGAGGCAAGAATAGAGCAGATAGATACAGAGACACTCGCTCTCCCTGTCCCTGTGTATGGGGTGATATGTAGATGCTTCAATAGAACTTTGGGGTGGCATTCACATACAGGTAGAGAGAGATTTATAAATACATTGATGTTTATTATTTATCTCTATCATAGCAACTTTTACATCCCCGAGCTTACAAGATATTTTCAATCCAATAATTCCTATCTGACAACACAGGCCTAATTGTTTGGCTTTATTTCCATATTTATTGCTCCTTTCTCTGAAAGTGAATATCCCCCTTTCCCTAGTATATTTCTTTATTCAGTAATTTTTTTCAGGAAAACCTCTTCTCATTGCTGCTGCTAACTGCCCTATGTTCATGTTCACTTTATTTAACCTGCTTGGCCCCTTCCTCACCCCTCAGAGGTGCCAGGGGCAGAGTCCTCCCCCTTCACTAATGGGCCTGGTGTGTAGACACCCCTGTCCTTCCTCAGCTCTGAATTTCCACACTACCTGATCCTGGATAGGACCCTGCTCTTGCTTTGTTTGGGCTCTATACTCCTGATGTGGTCTGCCCACACACATGAACACAGATGTCCTTGTCACTCTACTGGATTTCCACCCATCATGCCAGCTTCTCACTCCTTACTGCTTATCACACATGGACCTCCATCTGTCCTACTTGTACTCCAGAGCCCAAAAACACAGTCCTCCAGGTCAAGGCTACCATTACCCTACTTGGGCCCTGAAACTCCAGGCTGAGCCACGCATAGACATGTATGCCCACCTCACGCAGGGGCTGATGCCCTGGGAGCCCACCCTGGGCTCTCAACTTGTTTGGCTTGGCCCTCCTGCATCAAGCTGCCCTGCTCAACTTTCCCTAGGGGCTTTGGAATTAAACCGTTCAGGAAGCTGGAGGGAAAGGAGTGTCGGTTCATCCTCTGGTTAGCAGATGCTGGAATGGAGACAGCTAAATCAGGAGGCAGAAGCGGGATCGTGCAGGTGCAGCCCAGTGCTGCAGATTGTGAGGGAGGTACGCCAAAGCCTCTATTAGCCGGGGCAGAGCTCTGGAACAAAGTAACTTTTCAAGTAAGTATTGAGTCAGGCTTGGTCCTTGAATAACAAGCTTGCTCTTCAAAAGTGTGACCTCAGTCCAAAATCAGAGCCAGGGCTGAATGAGTTAACCTCTGGGGAATATCACCTGTAGATAGCCCTCATAGTCTGTTGACAGCCTCTGTCTTGAAGTGGAATCTGAGAGGTTGGCATCTGTATCAAACTAGTCAGGGTAAGGGAAAAGTAGAGGAAGGGGCTTCCGTTCATTTTCAATCTGAGCTAAGTATCAACACAAGCACACAGAGGCATCCTAAATAACAATCCTGCAACTCATGAAAATTCAATATTGAGATTATTGGCTCTAAAACATCATTTTCTGTCAGAATAATCCTGGATAGTTGCTAAAAATGTAGATTCCAGTCATCATATCACAGACCTAGAAAGAGAACCCCAACCTAGAAATGGAATCGCCAAAGATAGATCTCAGGAACCTGCACTTTAAACAAGCATCTCAAGGCACTGACTACAATTTGCCTGTCTTCAGAACCCTCATCCACTCAAACTATTTCACGTTAAGTCCATTTTTATCACCATGGTGAGCTGACCAATCTTGCACTTCAGCTCAGCCCATAACTCTGGGAACTGTAACTATTGTTTTGCTGAGCACAACATCTTGTCCTTTTACTATAAATCTGTTTCGCTCTGGGGCACACTTTTACAGGTTGCGATCCCTGCTGTGTTATTGAAAAATGTAGGCTGGGCCATAAAGAGCAATTGTTTCCTGCAAAGTCACAAAGTTGGGCCTACTGTGATGAATATTCTCAGGTTATGTGCCTTGTCGCATACCGTGAACGTTACAGTAACCTCAGTAAGAGTCTTTAGGAATCTGATCTGCCCTGCCAAAAGGGAAACACTAAAAATGTGTAAAACAGAAACTATGGGGCAAAACCAATCATTTTATTAAAATGATGTTTTGACTAGCTGGTTTTAACCTTCCTGTCTTCTGGTTGACTTTACTTGTTGACCTCCTGGCTCTAACTTGGATTTGGGTTCTCTTCTTCAGTTTCTCCTTGTTTGAAATGCACTTGCTCATCTTTTACTCCACAGGACTCCTTTCAACATAATGTGGTTACTTCTGTCCACACACAGACATGCAGGACTGTTAAATAGAGCTCCCACAACTTATCCAAGCCCCATAGGCAACATTAGAACAGAAAAGCCCTTCTTCTCCAAATCGTGTTTGCATGTTGGTCTTTTAACATACAATCCATTATTCCAAATTTGTATTTCTATACAAAGAAACAGTCCAGTCCAGTGGCTTAAAATAATCACATTGATTTTTTTCTCATGCATATGCAGTTTGGGTAGAGCTTGGAGACAACAGCTTGTCTGTTCCTTGCACCATTGACTGGACAGTAACCGATGGCTAGAGGCTGCAATCATATGCACGCTCATTCATTTATGTGTCTGGTTGTCCGTGCAGCTGTTAAACTGGAAATATTGGCAGGAACCCCTGTACTTGTGGCTTCCTCAGACCCCTGTACTTGCTTAGTTCAAGAGTGGCATCCCCAAAGGCAGTAACTAGAGGCCACCTCCTTCTGAAAGCCCAGGCTTAAAAAATTGCCGTGTCCATTGCATTGTGCTGCTCAGGTAACACAGATTCCAAAGTCAAGGTAGGGGAAATGGAGAACTCACATTTAGATGGGAGTAATGTCAAAGAGTTTGGGGATCATTTGCTTTTCACTACCACAGCAAACACATCCGAATTAAGACGTGTGCACTTGTGAGAATGCTAACTTGACTTCAGAGATGAGTCTTCCTCAGTGAAGTGCATTCCAGGAAAAGGAATGAAGTCAGTGATGAGCACCAATAGGCAACGCTTGAGGAGGCTGTGGCTTAGGGAGGCAAAGGAAAAGATGGAGGAGGTGTATGTAATTGAATGTTATAATGTTTTCATTCTAGAAATAATATCCAGCAGACAAGAGAGTTTCCTTTTGGGATTTCTCTGGCAGCAGAGGAAAATGAAGATTATTACTCATTATAGTCGGCGAGGCTTTTCAAAGCACTAGCATGAACAGTGTCTCAAATGTTTTTAATAATATCCACCAAAGAAATTAGGATTCACATCATTCCAAGGATAAGTTTTGAATTTGTGGTATTAGATGAGATGTTCAGCATTGCATCATTAGCAAGTAAAAATATTAAGATAAAATGAATCTCCCCCCACCCCCAGCTGAAAATCCCATTCTAGGGCAATTTGGTTAATATGCACATTTTTTAATTGCACATTGGGGCACAAGATCTAAATGTTAATTGACAAAATGAAGCAGGTGTCTTATGAGGCCAAAGAACTTCAATGATGCCAGTTGAATAGAAAGTAGAATAATATCATAGTTTAAGAAAGGACCTAGAGGGGTGGGATTGTGGCTCAGTGGTCGAGCGCTTGCCTCGCATGCGTGAGGCACTGGGTTCAATCCTCAGCACCACATAAAAATACATCAATAAAGATATTGTGTCCACCTACAACTAAAAAATATTAAAAAATAGAAAAAAAGAAAGGACCTAGAGAAGTTGGCCTTCGTGGAGAGAATGATATTGACCAAGGGAGACAGCTGTCCAATGCACAGGCTCTGAAAAGCTCATTCAGGACACAGTAGGTCCAGTTGGCACAGACTGTTGACAGCAGAGTTCATTCCATTCGGTCGCAGTGGTAGTGCAGTTGGCAAGTTATGTTCTAAGACTAACATGTATCGGCCAATAAATGTGTCTGTCATGAAAGGAAAGCATCTTAGGGGA
Source organism: Geosciurus inauris (assembly GCA_004024805.1). Lineage (NCBI taxonomy): Eukaryota > Metazoa > Chordata > Mammalia > Rodentia > Sciuridae > Geosciurus > Geosciurus inauris. Next base: position 57,771 of record PVHX01011027.1, on the reverse strand, counting down.
CATGAAGATAAGGATTTAGTTCACTGGCATGGAAAAAGACGTGACATGAGCAGGAGAGAGAGTCTAATTCAAGCTAGTCAAGCTTCACAAGATGTATTTTGTCTCTCAAAGCCTGTTTTATAAGGAGATTTGAAAGAGGGAAGTCCTCCTCCTCATTGTTCCAGATTCTATGCTCTCTAGGATACCACAAGTTTCTTCCAATGCCCTTCATTCCATCTGCTGCCACCCAGTTCTTGGGAGGTGTTGTATAGGAGAGGGATTTAGGATGGAGGTAAGGCTGTAAAGAAAGCGCCCTGAATCAGGATAGAGGAGAAATGGAGAAGTCCAGTGTTACCCTCTTCTCTGTAGTTCTTCCAACTTAGAACTCTGTGGAAGTTCTATAGGGCCTGGAAGACATTCATACTTTTGGAAATTTTAATAAGATGTATGAAGATCAAAAGAATAGAATGGGTGGCATGTGATCACTCTTCTTCTGGGATGTCTGAGGAGATCAAAAGCAGCTTTTGAGGTTTGTTAAGCCACTTTTGAGCTCTCAGGGTTACACATTTGAAAGACACTCAAAGAAGAAGACAGTGATAAAGAGAATTTATTTACCCATCGTTTTGTTATGTTCTATGTCTTTCACACAGGTGTGGCTGGATCTAAACTTGAGGTCTTAGTTTAACATGACTGGCTCCACCCTATGCTTGGCATTGAGTTTCAGATTTTTACTTCCAAAGATAATCCTGCAAAGCCATTGTGTTAGTTCTTTCTGTAGCAAGTTAGAGGTCTAGTAACTTAAGCCAATGCATGTTTATTATCTTATAGTTCTGGAAGTCAGAAGTCCAAAATCAGTCTTTCTGGGTGAAGTCAGGATGTAGGCAGGACTCTGTTTTGCCTAGCACTTGGTACACAACATGACTGCTTGACTCTTCCACATTCACACACCTACTTTTGCTGTCTTGGTACGTGGCCTCTTCCTCCAGTTCCAGATGCAGAAGCATGCCACCTTTCTTCAGCCATCTATATGAAATTGTCTATTTCCCTCTTAGAAGAACACTTGAAGTAAGAATCGAGGCCCACCTGGATAAGTTCCTCGCCTCAAGATTTTCCATTCAATCATATCTGCAGATTTTCTTTATCCATGTAATGCAACATTGACAGATTCCTGAAATTAGGGCTTAGATACTTTTGGAGGCCATTGGTTAGCCAGTCAAAGCCATGCTTCCCTGAATTATGGATAGACATCTAGCAGTGGTGCCTGGATTAATCCTCAGATCCCTCTTCACCTTGAAGTTTCTCCTTACCCACAGATACTGTACAGCTTTAGTCTTGGGAAAGTGCCAACATTCCTAGAAGTGGGAAATTATAATATCACCAGGATTCCAGAGAGCACAGAGCTCACTCAAGCACCCAAGAGACAGGTGCCAACCCCCATTATCCATTGTACAGGCAGGAAGAGCAAAGTGTTTTAAGTACTGCGATACACGCTTTCCTTATCTTTAAAATGGAAAACTTATATGTCCCTGATCATATAAAATTGATTGCAAGTTTATTGGACAGATTAGATGAGGAAGAAAGAAGAAGAGATAATTGGATAGTGAAGCAATATCCACACTATCATCAATGCTATCTTTAGGGTTTATGGATCTCTATCCAAGCAGTACTGAGAGAAGTAGAGTTTTCATTTTTCAAAGACAGACCTAACGCCTCCTGATTCTTCATCTCTGGCGATTGCATGCATTACTTGCCTTAAAGTCTAACTTTTATTTGATGTTGCAGGTGTTCCTGGCAAGAGTTATTAGTAGACAACAAGAAAAGGATTTTGTCCTGAACATTCTAGCAAAAATGATTTTTTTGTGTTATAAATATTGAAAAAAGAGTGATTGGAAAATTCCCTTAGAAAGAAAACTGATTTTTAAATGGAACAGCTGGGCTATTACATGGAGCACTTTTCAATCTGATTTTATTTTCCAGACTTTGTGGTTCATCCATGTTGATAGATTGCTCCTTATTTGAGCATAACACAATCCTGCAGACAACAGAAAAAATTCAGTGGCCAAATGCTTTCAGAATAATTGCTATTCAAATGACATAAATCTGTTTGCATCTCCAGAAACATAAAGCAACAGGAGTGGAACTGACCCCAGGGGTTGCTGGAGGGATTTGTGCTAAAACAGAAACATTATTGTGATGGGAGACTGGACCACCATATCCTCATACATCCTGACAAGCCTGGGCTTTTCCATTTCTTCATTGTCCTCCTCACTGTTATTTCCAATATGACCCCAGCCAGTAGATACTTGTGAGATCTTACCTAGCTGCATATCTTTCAGCAGCATAATATAGGTGCATGCTTTGGGGCAATATAATTTTCAAATATTGTTTTTATTAAAAGAAAACAGTATCTGACCATTGAAGATGCTTGCTGTGGAGATGAAGTGATAGATATTGTCCCTATTGTAGTGTTTGGGACAGAGATAGCACTTAAGAAACAGTAAGAAGATACCATAAATTATTTCTTGCATCAGACCCAATTTGTATGAAATACTAGTTTCAGATTATTTAGGGGGAAGCCACAGCTCTGCTTGTGTCACTCCTCTATTTAATGACTTTCCATCTCCCCCATCATCAGTTGTTTGGTTTAATCTGGTTCTTATCCTACTCTCATCTTCCAATCCCCTCACCTCCACAACTTCCAGTTTTATTTTGCTGTAACTCTTATGAGTCTCTAATGTGCCATTCAGTCTGTTCATTCTTTTCCTTTATTGATATATATATATATATCTTTCCTGGCAGTTCCATGTTGGTCTAAATCCTACCCACCAAAGTAATGTGAAACAAAGTGATGTGTGCTTTCATGTCAAGGAGGTTAATATGTGTGTGTCTTTTTATTCTCTCCCTTTGGCTTGTTTGAATCATATGGCCAGGCCATGATGTTAAAGATGGTTACCTTGAAAGCAGAAGAATTTTAGTCTTTGAATCCATTTGGAAGACAGTGATCCACAAATCAAGAATACTCATTTGTATTATATACATGGGAGTGTAACTTATGCCATGTTAACTGTTTTTACTGTTGGAAGGAGAAGTGGTTTGTTTTAGCAGTGAATGTTTCCCTAACAAGTAATGGTAGTCATGACATGAGCTGATAGCTGTGTGAAGTATTCTGGGAACTAAGCAGTACAGGCTGGTGGCCCTGCAGTAGATGTCAGGAATAAAAGTGAACAGTCTGAGAAAAACTTTTCTGGTTCCTCTGTGCGTTACTGGATGGTTAATTATTTCAGTGAACACAGTAAACACTGTTCAATAAATTTGGTGGTCACATGCAAATCTCTCAATATTCTGTTTGGAACAGCATTCATTGTATTAACCTGAAGAGATAGTACACGATAAAATGGTATCATCATCAGGAAAACTTGGCAAGTGCTGGGTTATACAAAGGTAAATTGATTGTGTTACTGCAGAATTTCTTATCAATTTTAGTACCCAAATAGGCATTAGAAAATTTCTAGTAAGTTTTGAAGTATACTATTTTCTCAACATATTTGACCTTTGGCTATATAGTCTTTTGTCTCACCTTTCATTGTTACTAATTTTGAAAGATAAATTTAGATTTTTAAATTGTTAACACACATTCACACACACACACTGCTGCCACACAAACACACATATACACACAAAATAAAACTGGAAGTTATTGACTCATATATTAGGAGATATACTTCTAGAGCTGGATAATATAAAATAAGATCAACCATATTATACCATAAAAAGATACATTTAAAAAATAATGATATTTAAATATTGACAGAAAAATGTGGTACTATCAAATACTAGCTAAAATCAAGTTTTTATGATTTACTATATTAATACGAGCTAGAGTGGGTTTTATGTTACAAGTAAAGATGAGCATTTCATAAAAATAAAATGGTTAATTCACAATGAGTTTAGAATATTTCTGATTTATAGGTGCCCATAATATGTATCATTAAACATAAAACAAAACAAGATAAGAGTAACACAAACAAAAGTAGAAACAAATAAATCCACAATCATACTAGAAGGATTTAGCATATTGGTCTCAAAAACTGATAGAACAACAACAAAAGAGACAGAAAGTCAGTAAATTTAATAAAACACCTGAACAACACAATGAATCAATTGTGTTAAGAAAAGAGAAACTACATCTAACAATGAGAGAACACAGGTTCTTTTCATGTACACATCATAAATATAAATATATAAAAATTGGCCATAGAATGGGTTATAAATAAATTAACTAATTTCAAAAAATGGATTATTTTTGTTATTCAAAAAAAATCATTAAGCCAAAACTTAATCTCTCTCTCTCTCTCTGTCTTAAACACACACACACACACACACACACACACACACACACACACTCTCACACACACACACACACAACTAGAAGTGATCAACTACTTATATATTAGGGAATATTCTTCCAGAGTTGGACATGTAGTTCAGTAGCAGAACACTTTGTAGCATATGAGGAAACCTGAATTAAATTCTCATCATTCCCCCAAAAAAGAAATAAATTTCTCACTTAATTTGAATTTAAAAAAAACCAGAAAATCTCAACTCAAGTTAGAAAATATTTTAAATAGAAAAATAAAAAAGTCATGCAGATATGATCTCACAAAATTTTGAGATGCAAGATAAAGTAGTTCTTAGAGGAAAAATCATAGTCCTAAAAAGCATATGCTACAAAGAAAGGCTAATATTTAAAAACCTCAATTTCTCTTTCAAGCCAAAGTGTAATAACATTAAAATAATATTACGAATAATTTTTCACTAAAGTTTTCACAATTTAAATGTACTGCAAAAATATTTTTAAAATGCAAGATATAAATCCTGACCAAAAAAAAAAAAATAGTCCTAAATATTGTTGTATCCGGTAAAGAACTCTTACTTGTCAGAGCCAAATGGCTTCTTCCATAAATTCTTCCAAATATTTAAGAGGAAAACAATGCCAATGTTATTCAAATCATGCCATCACAGAAGACATTTCCTAACTAATCAGGAGGCTAATGAGACCTTGTTATTAAAATGCACAAAAGACATTATGATAAAAAATTACAGACTGATTTTTATCACTAATATTATTAATAAAAACCCAAACAAAATATTAGTAAATAGACATGTATATAAAATGAGATTTAATGCAGAAATACAAGAACAATTTAACCTTAACAAAATCCATAATAATTATCCACTTCAATAGAAAAAAAGAGAAAATCATTTGATAACATAAATACATGCAGACAATATAAATACATTTGATAAGATTTAAAACCTGTTTTTAAAACTTTTAGCAAGCTAGGAATTGGTAGGAGTTTAGATAAGAACTTTTTTTCTCACTTAGATTTTTATTTTTAATTGACATTATGGTGTTCAATGTGATGCTTTCATACATGTGTACACTGTGAAATGAATAAACAAAGCTAATTAATATAGACATTGCCACACATATTTACCATTTTCTTACAGTGAGAATATTTTAAAATCTATTATTTCAAATGCTTGATACACACACACAGTATTATTGAGTATGTTTACCTTAATGTGCAATAAAGCTTAAAAACTTATCCTTATGTCTCACTGGATCAAAAGAGCTTGTTCAATTTGAAAGAAACACCCCCACAAACAAAACAAAACAAAACCCAGAAAATATCCATAAAAACACACACTACATCTAATCTCCCACTTAATGCAGAAATTCAGCAGCTCATATCAATGCTCTTGAACTCAGCAGCTCCACTCATAGGCATTTGTCCAGAATAGTGATGCTCCTGTGTTTAAAATGCTACCAGTAGTAGCAACTCTGGAAACGCCCTCTACGTCCATCAAGAGTAGGAAGCTTGGATAATTGTGGTATATCCATGTGTTACAGTGCTGCCCAACAACAGAAGGAAAATTAATGAATGGACAAAAATTACAACTAACCAAAATTACTTGGATGACTAGAACAGACTTCATGTGGAGCAAACTCAACCAGATGTTTATATCCCACTTACATGATTTTAAAAATAAAGAGAACTACTTGAAGCAGAAGTCAAAACAGCAGCTAGTGATGAAGGGCAGGAGAGGGGCATCCAAGATGTTGCAAATGATTGAATTGTTTTTCAAAACTTGGAGGCTAGCTTTATGATTGTGAAAATGCTAAGCTCTAAACTCAGACTTTATGTACTTTGCCAAATGTGTATTATCATTTGATGATATTTGTTAAAAATAATTGTAAAGTAATTATCTCCTACAGTTTTTCTCCTGCCATACAATTATTATTGTTTTTTTTTTTTACTAGAACATGCAAGAAAAAAACGGGGATTTTGTGACTCCTTAGTCATTGCCTCCCTCATATCCCATTGGCTAGACTTTGGTATGTAGACTTGGTCTTTCTGCTTGTGCCACGTAGTTTTAGGAAGAAATTCACAATCTCTGTTGCATCCTCTAAACCCCGCTCATCTAACTAATAATCCTTGCTACTTCCAGTGACCAAACTTTGTTTGACATCTGCATACACACACAGCAGCTCCCATGTGACCGTGAATTGTACCCTGGATTCCTGACAACTTGAGAGGATGGCTGGCTCCCTCTTGCATGGGTACCCCAACCCGGCACTCAGACCTTCACATCCTTCAACCATAGACTGCAGCCCTGTTCCAAATGAAACCTTAGAAACTTCTGTGCAGGAAACTGATATTGAATTGAGGGAAAAAAAAGTTGTACTCTCTCACCTCCTAGACAACACAGTTTATCATTTGGTTGACCTAATTGGTCTGCTCTCTTAGGGTATTTATTTTACAATGGCCAATGTCACTGAGGGCACTCAGGATCAAAAAAGTTATAAGACATTCTTATATTTCCCTATATCATTTCTTACTTTTTTGCCCTTCTCATCTTTTTCTCATGCATTTCATTATACTTATCAAAGGATTGTTAGAATATTTCCTAGGATATTCATTATTTGAACTAAAAGGAAGAAGAAATGGTGTGTAAGATCAAAGCAAAGATGGGAAAATACCATTTCTTCAAAGGTGATAGAGTCTAAATCAAAGAATTACAAGTGTGCAAACAAGAACCCTGATTTGGACAAGTTACTCTGCTGCCCAGGTCTGCAGAATGGGAATGTGTCAAGGTGAGGGGAAGGGGTGTTGAGAGCCGTAGCCAAATGAATAATGGAAGACCCTCTGAGCTGTAATGATCTCTGCATCTCTGAATCTGAATGGTGAAGGAGTCTGGGGCCAAGATCTGTTTTTCCTTCAGAAGAGAATAGTGTTATTCTTCTGAATCATATTTCGCTTGAATAGCCTTCGACTCTATAGCTTTCATTTATCTTCAGATTACTCAAACTGCTATTATTCAACTCATTGTTTACCAAAGAGTGTACTTTGAGAGTAAAAGTAACTATCTAGCAAGAGATTGCTTTTCTAATTTTTATGTAAGGCTACCTTTATAGACAAAACCTATCATTAAATAGTTAACTTTTATTCCGTACAGGATTAGGGGATTATATTACACCAAGTTTTTAAATGCCATGACTATGATAAAACACATTAAAAGAATTATTTAATAATAACTATTTCTCATTACAAATCATAGACAAAAGATAAACTGAAGAATAAGAAATATTCTAGATGAGAGAATAGCAACACAAGATCTTCTATTTATCTCCTTCCCAATTCTCCCCCGCGTTCTTCTTTCTGCTTTCCTATCATCATCAATCAACCTCATCTTACAGGCGCCAAAATAAATGAAACACTAGAGAATAGAATAAATTCTATCTTATATTTTGGGGCAAATAACCTTACCTTCAGGGCTATCATATGAGCATATGAAGAGCATCAGTAAACCAGCCATTCCACAGTATGTCCACTGTCTTCCTGCTCATTCCTCATGATGGCAGTGAGTGATATAAAGTCAGTCATGGGTGAGAAAATTGGTATGAATTGTTAGCTATTAATAGAATAGTAAAAGTTTAATAAACTTAGACCCAGCAGATACATTTCTGGAACTCAATGCTAAGGAAATAATCCCAAATATGGAAGTATCATTACATTCAAAATCATTTAACATGGTTATTTATAAATCCAACAAATTTGAAACAACTTAAATGACCAACAAAATTGGAGTGATTAAACAAATTATAGTTTACATACTCAGGGGAATATTATACAGCATTTAAACTGCATGCCTATGAGGAAGATGCCATAAATTATAAACATTTTCCTTATTAAGGGAAACAGCAGGATAACTACTATATATAAAGTATGATTATAATCATGTTAAAATTGTTCATAAAATGGATCTAAATAACTGTTATCACTTTATAATTTAGACTGAGAAAGTTCTCCTTTCCATATTTTTTATCAATTTTATTTGATGACCACAAAATTGATTCATATAATAAGACAAAAAATAGGCATTTTTGAATGCAGCTATTTTGGAAAATTTGAAGACCAGTACTTTTTTGTTAAATCATATTTAAACACCATATTGTCAACTAACAGCTTGTGTATTCAACACTCTGCTAAGCACATAGAGAAAGCAGAGATGCTGAAAAATTCCTCCTTGGGCTCAGACACTGGATGCCCAGTGGGGGATGCAGAAGCCAGCCAATTAAACGTAAAGTGATGACAATTCTAAAGGAGTTCACAAGCTAAACTATACTAGCTCCACTGAAGGCACACAAAGGAAGATGTTAGTTCTGAGAAGGAGACATGGGAAGAGAAATTGCAATGACATTGGAGAAAGCATTTGTCCAATGGGTAGGGGCTTCCACATCATGATTTGCAAAGTCAGTTATAAAGGTGTTCTATGTGTGTGGGTGACATTCTGGGAAAACAGGACTGATTGGTTTTATGGGGAACATTCTTAGAGAGTATTGGTATCACAGATAGTAGAAATTTTGCATGTGCTCACAGACATCCACACATGTGCATGCACACACACAGACACACACACACACACACACACACACACACACACACCATCATCTCCAAGTAGGAGAATGGGAAAGCATTGCTATGAGTTGAGAAAACAAAAAAACATCTTGAAGAAAAATGGGAGCTCCTAAGTGGAGGAGAAGAAGGGATAAGAATACTTCACTTTGGTAATAAGCATGCTTCACTGTAAGAAATCTGAATACTTTAGCTACTTAGAAACCCTTTTCCCACTGGAACTCTAAGAGGTTTATGTATGCAATAGGGGAACAGGAGCCATGGAGGGACTCAACTCAGTCCAAACAGACACAGGAAATATATGTCATGCAGTTTGCATTAAAGCTGTGTCAAACAGGAAGCTCATTCATGGAAGAAGAGTCTCTTTTGATTCCCTGCTTCCTCTTTCTTGCTACGTGGCAGCAGGAGCTATAACATAAGTTTTAGACTATGAATTATTTAATTTTGCAATGAAAGCCTGTTTGAAGATACTGGATCAGATCACAAAGGACAGAAGTTACCCTAACAATCTGAAGCTGCCTATCCCTCATGTTTCTGTTATGGGAGACGAAAAATATCTAGTCCACTGCTAGCTGCAGTGTTCCGTTCTATTTTATGTGGATGGAGTTGGTCCTAACGAAAACTGTGATGCACTGATCCGTGGTTTGGTTCAGTCACTATGATGAGCTACATATATTTCTGCCACAGCTATTCTTATTCTTTGTATAATAATTACAACACTACAGTAAAACATGTTAATTATGCTTTTCATGTAATAGAAAAGAAGGCTCAGAGAGGCTAAATAAAATACTTCAGATCAAACAGTAAATGGGGTGTACAGACAAAAAGCAGGTCCCTGTCTTTGTTTTATTAAAATAATGGTACTTATATAGAGAACATATATGCTGCTTTTTATTTGCAAATATGTACCTGCAAACAAACATATACCAAGCATTTATTTTTAATTTCTTTCTTCCTTTTTTTTTTTTTCTTGGTACTTAGAATTGAACTCAGGGGCATTAGACCACTGAGCCACATCCCAAGCCCTAATTTTTAAAATTTAGAGACAGGATCTCACTGAGTTGCTCAGCACCTCACTTTTTGCTGAGGCTGGCTTTGAACTCACGATCCTCCTGTCTCAGCTTCCTGAGCCACTAGGATTACAGGTGTGCACCACCATGCCGGGCCACCATGTATTGCTATTTCATATATTTTTAATGGTTATTCTTATTGGAAGAAACAAGGCGACTCTCATTTTCCTTTGTCCACAACTTTTAAGTTCACATTAATTAAAAGAATAATAACTTTCTCCTTCTAGCCACATATATCAAGTCTACTCACATTTGCTTGGTGAATGCAAGTCACATGGCTACGTCTGACTTCAAAAGATGAAGGAAAGGCCAAGTCTCTCTATGCCTGGGAGGAGAGGAGGGCCAGTGACAGGAGGGGCTGAGGTATTTACAAACAGCCCAATAGAGTAAGTAGAACTTGGTAAGTCTTCATAAAAGCCTGTGACAATGCAGACTACTAACATTGGTCTTGGTCTCTTCATTTATTCTTGTCCAATGTTTCTATGATTTCCCATCAACAGGCACCTTATGATATCCCTTGCCATTTTTGTTACCAATGCTTTTCATTTTGTTGGCAAATTTTAAGGAGAAATATTATCTCCTATCTTTGAAAGTCATTTGTTTTTTACTCACAGGGATCCAATCCATCCCAGCCTTTGTCTACTTTTTCTCCAAGATTTTAACCTCTTTTCTCCATAGCAGGGTTGTGAGGCATGTAGACCCTGGAGTCAGACTTCCTCAGTTGGAATCACAAGTGGGATGCTATCCACTATCATAATGTCGTGGTCGTGTGATGCTTGGTGACTTTCCTCAACATACTGTGTTTCATGTGCAATAGACTTGACGATCCCACCTCACAAGTTGTTCTGTGATTAAATCATAAATCAGGGCTCTATATTCAGGAAGTTCCTTTTATTCAACTGTTAGCATGACAGTATTTTTATTTTGTTTATGTAAATTAAAGGTTTTTCTAAAATTGCATTTGAAGTTTGTTAATGTGATTTTGATGTTTTATGATTTTTATATTTCTTTTTTTTGATGTTACCACATATGAAAATGCATCTTTATATATAAATACATTCTCATGAATGTCTTATTGAATGCTTACTATTGTTAACTGTTTTTCTGTGTTAATTGTTCATTTAGATAATTATATTTGTTTTCTAGATGGGATAATATTTATACTTGATTTTATTTTTGATACTTCATTTATACTGTTTACCTCTTTTCTGATAATTTTTCTAAATGAATACACATATGACAATATGTATACATCTCTTGATTTAAATTTCATTTGGAATATCATTATTATGTCCTTTTCAGCCATTATTTTATAGAACATTGTTCCTTACATTTAAACAAAGGTACATTACTTTCTCAGTTAAATAGCAAGTGTTGCATTGTCTTTATTTTATCTAAAAGCATTACATGCATGATGTCCTTGTTTTCTCTACAGCATTTATTCTCATTCACTAATTTTTGTTCTTTGTTAATGCTTGCTTTTTCACTTTCTTCAGGATGACCATTACACACATATATAATGATTCTTGAGATTAAATATTGATCCAATATTTTCATTCTTCCTTACTTGAGTGGAAACTAGAATGGCTGGGAATTTTCCCGGAGTACCATTGTTAACAGATCTGGTTTCTTCATGTCATTGTTTCTATACATTATTAAATTATAGTTTTTTCTTTCTTCATCAAACAGATGTAGGAGGGAGAAGATACTTGTTTGTTCATTTGTTTTATATCATTCTTAATGTAGTTGTTTATATTATTACTAAGTTATAATAATTGCTGCTAAATGAGTATATAAAACAGGCTGTACTGCTTTTTCCTAATGTGATTTGCTGAGGTTTTCCTTTTAAGTTAATATGTAATTTTTTTGTAGATTTTCTATAAGAATACAAATGATTATTGTTAATCTGCACATATATGCATATGTTGAAAGTTATAGTTATTGACTTTGCATATATTCATTTTCATAATGTGTCAAGGATTAAGAAATAAATTTAGTATGTTTACGCAACTACTGGATTTCAGAGATTCCTTGCTGGAATCTCTGGCAGCGCATTTCCTATATTTCTTATACATACTGGGAGGTGCTAACTGCTCATTGGGCCAGTTTTGTAGATCTTGGACTGCATTATACAACTAACCTACTGCCCTAATATAAACTTGGTCTCCTTATGCTTAAGCAATTTCAAGTGTAATATGTTTACAATCAAAAGAAAACTAACCAAAATATTAATTTCCAATGATTGCATCTTTATATGATTTCTTTTCTTCTTGGTAAAGCCTTGATTTCCATTGACTTTTAATTAGCAATGTATCATGATATTATAACATGGTCCATGCTATATTTAACCTTCTGAATTCACTTTGCTTAAAGGACATGCATATCTATTGACATTGTATAGTTGGAGTTATATATATTGTATTGCTTATGCAAAGAATCAGGACAAGGTTCACAATAAGCATTCAATAAATATTTGATTATTGTTGACTAATTAAATTGATGAATCCATTTCTCATGTATCCCATTTTATATTCTTAGAATGTGGTGTAGTTTATATCCAATATTCCACTTATACTCCAATGAAGTCAGGTTTATTTTGAATAATTTTGAAAATAAACTGTTGAATTGACTGTCATGGTAGTATATGCCTGTATTCTCAGTAACTAGGGAGGCAGAGGCAGGATGATCTGTTTGGAGTCAGCCTTAGCAACTTAGCAATACCTTGTCTCAAAATAAATAGACTAAGGATGTAAATAGTAGAAAAGTGCCCCTGGGTTCAATATATATATTAGGATGAACAATCTTTGAGGCCCCTTCGTGTTTACTGGATGACCATGTGTTTTAGTTAGCTTTTCATTGCCATGACCAAAAGCTCTGACAAGTCCATCATAGAAAGGGAAGATTTTATTTTGGCTCATGGTTTCAGAGGTTCAGTTCATGGTCAGTCGACTCCATAGTTCTGGGCCTGCAGTGAGGCAGAACATCATGGTGGAAAGGTATTATGGAAGAAAGCAGCTCAGTATATGGCAATTAGGAAGCAGAGAAAGAGTGTGATCCAGTCACCAAGCATAAAATATAAACTCCAAAGGTACTCCTTCAGTGACCTTTTTCCTCCAACCATACACTACTTGCCGACAGTTACCACCCAGTGAATTAATTCACTAATTGGATTAGAATTTTCATCATCTAATCATCTCAACTCTAAAAATTTCACTGTCTTACCTAAGCTTTTAGTGGATATCTCATTTCTAAATGTAATGCCATGGACCTCAGGGTAGATTTTATGGAGTCTTCAGTATAGGTATTGTTATGACTTATTCCCTGAACTTGTGGGACAAAAGAAATCATACAATGACTAGTAGGCAACTGAACTCTCTTAATTTATCATTGCTGTTGGCCTCAATGAAGTCTCAATGAAATGTTACTATAAGAGGGACCCTTGCATTTTGTTTATCCTTGTCCTGTAATAACATGCAGTCCATTCTCTGCATCCTTCTTAGAGGTCTGAAATAGGGAATGTCATGGGAGTGTCTCACCCTCCTGGAGGTTCCTTATCCTTTTCAGTGTTCATCATGTGAGCCGCTGAACTGAAGAAGTTCCACTTCTTTAGCCTTTTTGCTGAAGGCAGGTGGGTATCCATAATTTCAGGGATCAAATAGGGTTTTGTTTACTTGGTTAGTTTGCTCAGTTTAGGTTAAAAGTTCTCAAATTGCACATCTTCTCTCCTTGTTTACCCAGGCTTTTTATTGCAGTACTTGGTTCCTGCCACCCCAGTGCTTCCATGGCAAAATGGGGTGGCACAAAATATCCCCCTGCCCCATACCACAGCACTGCAGAGGGTCATATCTCAGCCTCTGCGGCAACGTTGTTCTGTGTCAGCATCTTCTTGCTCATCACGGGAACCACACAGAAGAAGGAAGAATTCTAAACCTCATTCTCTCTCTTGTGACTTTGTCTATAACCAGACACATAGATTAGAAATTTCCAATGAGTTGGTTTGCTATATGAGCAATACCTTCATTTCAAAGGAAGATGTCAACTCTAAAAATGTTTTTATCTTGTATTTTTCTTTTGCTTGCTCAAATGCATAAGAAGGACTAATATTCTCTCTCTCTCTCTCTCTCTTTTTCTCTGTGTGTGTGTGTCTGTGTATTTCGTATAATCTCCTCACACAATACAATATATTCTAGTCCCTGAGTTTTTCCATGTGGCTAAAAATACATGTTCCAGGCTTCTGAGGATAATCATAGTCCTCCAAGTTACCTTGGTGATTTGACTTTTTAAAATGGATTGTTGAAACAATATGCATTTGCTGATTTAGAATACACATAAATTACCAATGTGAAATGTTAAATGCCCAAAGAAATTTTATCAAGGTGTTTGAGGTAAATTATTTTTATAATGTATTTTCTGTTTAAAATTTGACTCTTGATCCTCCTCGGTAACAACTTTGCTGAGAATTTATCCTGTGTCCAACATTTTGCTTTCTGTGACAAAGAAGTACAGAGAGCCATTCTCCGTGAGAACCTACAGCATGGTATGTGCAGACTGGAATAATGCCTTCTTCACCAAGGTGTGTGTCCTCAGATGCCACATTACAACATTCCACAGCAAACGTCTCCAGATCTCTTCTGATAAGAATCTTCCCATACATATTGAATTTCCCAGATTGAATTGCCTGCCTTATTCAGCAATTGCCCCTCTGCCTGGTCCAGGGACAGTGCCTCTCTATTTCTGGGCACTGTGTTTTGCACTGAAGGTACAACAGTGTGCAAGTCACACTCTACCTCAGCATTCCTGGGCAGTCTCATCACAGAACAATAGGGCTGGGCACCATGATTTCTGAGTTAGTGTGAGGGTTTGGGGCTAGTTAATTCTTCTGGCACTTGTGTGCTGAACGTAGACTTAGGAAAAAGAAATATTGAGCCATTTAAATAATCCATGAAGGGCTCAATTTTAAACTAGAGCCTTGGGAACTAATAGTATAAATATAGAAATGCTAACAGTAATAATTTTATAGCCTATAAGGCTTGAGGGATGAAGGGCAGGGAGGAATCTATGCTTTTTTTTTTTTGGATTTTATCTTAATTTCCCAAAGAAATTGGGGTGCTATTAACAAAAGAGGAAATAAAGTGAAAGAAAAAATGTGCATACATGGGGTGTGATTTAGAGAGACTATATGCCATTTTCAGCATGCTAAATTCAAGTTTTTAGTGGGTCATTTAAATGACTACATTAAAACACAGTTAAATTTCAGAAAGTTTAAATCTCAAAGTGGAATCAGAGCTGGAAGTGAGTAAGTAGATCTCATCTGCATTCAGTCACCACTTGCCAAACAGGAGAGACAAGACAGTGGCTTAAAAAGAGCACATGGAGTGTGAGCCCTGGTAAATGGCCCTGTGATTACAAATTACATTTATGACCAGCAAGATTGACTGGACTGCTCTCTGTGGCGAGTGTGTAGCCAGGATGCTAAATCCAATTTGTCTAACAATTTGTCTTCCAGCCCTCACAACACGTTCCCTTCTTTTCTATCCATTCTTCTATCCAAACTTTTAGCTAAACAACCAAACAAACATTGTTGATTCCCTCTGTCATTCATGAGTATAAAAATATGGTACCCAGCACTACAAACTCCTAGTCAACTGTAGAAAATTGATAGATTAAAAATTCCTTTAAAGTCTATGCTCTTTCTAAGAAACCTTTTAAATGTCTCTTAGAAAAAAAGGCTCCATGTTTTCTCTGATAAGTGGATTCTGATCCACAGAGGGTTGCGGGAGGAAAGATGAAGGAACTGGATTGTATAGAGGGGAGTCAGTGAAGGGTTGGGGCGGTGGGGATGGGAAGGACTGGAGAATGAGACAGACGTTACTCTCTGTTTACATGGATGATGACACTACTGATGTGACGCTGCACCATGTATAGCTAGAGGAAGGAGAAATTGTGCTCCATTTGTGTACAGTGTGTCAAAATGCATTCTACTGGCATGTATAACTAATTAGAACAAATTAAAAAATAGAAAAAAATAAAAAAGCTGCTATGAACATCAAAAATGAAACGTCCTTTAAAAGCATGGAATGCATTGCTCAAAGAAAGGATTATTACTGTGATTTTTGTTACCAGCAAAAGTTCCTTTCATAATGAATCATCACACAAATACATTGATTAAAATGGTTGATAAGGAGTCTGTTACTTACATTGTCAATTATTCTTCCTTACAATATTTGTATCAGAATTTGGTAATATTGACAGCTGCTTCTAGAAACGAAGTTACAAGAAGCATTTTAACACATCAGCAATTTTTTTTTTTAAATTTCAGGGTTATTTTTGTATAAAATGTAACCAAGTCACATCTCCTTTGCTAAGGTTCCTGTGACTTTTCTGCTCAAGATTGTGGTCCATCATCAGCCATGGGTTTCTGATGCATAATGTCCCTGTTTTTCCCTGGCGGCTACGTACTTCAATATTCCTATCATGTGCATGTTTCTAAAAGTTCTTCAAAAGACTTCTGTCCTACATCTTTTAAAATGCTTTCTTCTTTGAGGTATTCCCAAAATTCTGGCACCACTTCCAAACGGTTGAGCACAGAGACAGAGAATACCGCTCAAGAATCTGGGTCACTGAGGTCATGGCTCAAGCTGCTATATTCCTTTTGACATCTCTCTTTACCATGTGTAGCTACTTGTACAACACAGGAAACATGGTCTCCAAGTTGTCATTTTTGAAGGGACAGCATGGAGGCCAAAGTTAAAGGATAACCAAAATTCTCCAGTGAGAAGGGCCTAGGTGAATTGCCAGAGGCTATTAGCTTCAAGTCTGAAATATGTCTAGGATTCAGCAGAAGCTGAAAAGTAAATTGAGAACAGAGCAACAGAGGGAAAGATGATAAGAAAGGACCAGGAAGCCTAAAGCCTGACTCCACGGAAAGCTGATCTTGTGTTGTTATGCTAGAGCCTTGCCTCTTTGGAAAAGTGTAGGTATCTGTCCTGGTGAATGGTGTCATGGTAGCAAGGACACAGTGCTCTAAGCCAGCCACCTGGCTTCAAGCTAGTCTTTGCTGAGCCTCATGTGGGAATTTGTTACAATGATTGTGACTCTGTCATCAAGAGACCAGAATGCATTTATCAAAAGACTTGAACTGCCAAGAGATCTTCCAGGTAGTAGAGACAGTCGCAGTCATGTAAGTATATTGTGTACAATTTATTGATTATCCACACTGTTCTGTGCACTTTTCATGTAATTCTTAATCAAATTTTGATATTAGATAATTATAATTAGATTAATTTTTACTGATAGGGAATCCAAGGTTTAGAAGTTTATTAAGTATCTTGCAACAATCCAGAAAGAGTAAGTCATGAAGCCTGAGTAGGTTAAAATATCCCGATCAGGGTAATCAGAGCTCAAAGTAGGTCTTGCCTTTATCACTGTGATGTATTATAAAGCTGATGTATTTTTTGGGGGGGAGTTCAAACTTATTTTACAATGTCTCTGCATAAAACCATGTAAATCATTGTATTCACCTTTAAAAATAAAAATCAAGGAAATGAAAAAATGTATCTCTCAGTGTACTAGAAATCATGTTACCTTCTTGAATCACCCAACTTATTTGTAATGTTAACCTGGAGACCACTTTTGGTGAACACAGGAAATTAAAATAAAAATAGAATCAGTCCACAAAAATTAGCCAGGCCTCATTGTAAGACACATGGTGAGCACCCTGGATGCCCATGAGGGTACCCCAATTTTTGAAAGTTTAATCTTGTATGATTATTACTACTGATGATAGTGACTGATGTCTGTTACTAATTTACAGTTTTAAAACTTTTTATTGCTTCATAAATTCAAGTCTACTCTCAAGGGTCTACTTTGAAGGTGACTCACTTGAAAATCTAAATTAGAATAGTAAATCTTCTCAAATGAATTGGGTACAAAAATATAAAAATAAATATGTATGATATCATATTGAAGGGAATATATATCTCAACATATATCTTTAAGCCCCTTGTAAATTTGAGGTTCTTAAGCCAATGGAGGGACCATTATTAATGCTGTAAGTCAGACATTCTCTTAGTGAAAAAGCTTATTGATATGTGGTCACGTGGTGGCTTTGTCTCCAGATATGGAGAACCTAAATATATTATAAAATAACTTCCTCTTTCTTTGTGACCATTGTCTAATTAATGAAAGAAAGAATTTCCTTGTATGAAATCAAAATCTACTTTGGTATATGCTGGAGTTTTAGAAAGTCAATCAATACAATCAATGCCATCTTTCTTTCTGGAGTTTGATTCTTACTGATAACTTGAGGAAAGAATGGAGAGTAAGCTTTCAGCTTTATTATAGGTAACTGTTGTGGCGGAATCCTACTTGACTTATGACCACAACAAAATTCCCTAATCTGATCTCCCTAAAAATTAGGCATTGTCCAGAAGGCTGCAAATTTTTTTCTATTAAAAATTAGTATTAGACAAGTAGGATTTATCCCAGGGATGCAGGGTTTGTTCAACATAGGAAATCAATAAATGTAATTCATCGTATCAATAGACTTAAAAACAAGAATCATATAATCATTTCAATAGAAGCAGAAAAAAAGCATTTTACAAAATATGGCACCCCTTCATGTTCAAAATACTAGAAAAACTAGGGATAGTAGGCACATAGATCAACACTGTAAAAGCTATATATGCTAAACCTAAGGCCAGTATCATTCTAAATAGAGAAAAATTGAAAGCATTCCCTCTGAAAACTGGAACAAGACAAGGAGATGCCCTCTTTCACCACTTTTATTCAACATCATCTTTGAAACTCTAGCCACAGCAATTAGCCAGAATAAAGAAATTAAAGGGATACAAAGAGATAAAGAAGAACTCAAACTATCACTATTTGCAAATGATGATTCTATATCTAGAAGATCCAAAAACTTCCACCACAAAACTTCTACAACTACTAAATGAATTCAGCAAAGTAGAGGATATAAAATCAATACTCATAAATCAAATGCATTTCTATACATCAGCAATGACTCCACTGAAAGTGAAACTAGAAAAATCACTCGAGTCACAATAGCCTCAAAACAAAACAAAACAAAACAAAACAAAACAAAAAACTTGGTAATCAATCTAACAAAAGAGGTGAAAGACCTCTATAATGATAACTACTGAACACTAAAGAAAGAAATTAAAGAATACCTTAGAAGATAGAAAGTTCCCCCATGCTCTTGGATAGACAGAATTAATGTTGTCAAAATGACCATACTACCAATAACGTTTATACAGATTTAATGGATTCCTATTAAAATCTCAGCAACATTCTTCATAGTACTGAAAAAGTAATTATGAAATTTATTTGGAAAAATAGGAGACCCAGAATATCCAAACCAATCTTTAGCAAGAAAAGTGAAGCAGGAGGCATCACAATATCAGACCTTAAACTATACTATAGAACTATAGTAACAAAAACAGATGATACTGGCACCAAAACAGACATGTAGACTAATGGTACACAACAGAAGACACAGAGAAAAACCCACACAAATACAGTTATCTTATACTAGAGAAAGGTGCCAAAAACATTCATTGGAGAAAAGATAGCCTATTCAACAAATGGTGCTGGGGAAAATGGAAAACCACATGTAACAAAATGAAATTAAATCTCTATCTCCCACCTTGAGTGAAACTCAACTCAAAGTGGATCAAAGACTTAAGACTAGAACAGAGACCCTGCATCTATTAGAAGAAAAAGTATGCCCAAATCTTCACATGTCAGCTAAGGATCTGACTTCCTTAATAAGACCCCTAATGTGCAAGAAGTAAAATCAAGAATCAATAAGTGGGATGGATTCAAACAAAAAAGTTTCTTCTCAGCAAAGGAAATAATAATGTGAGGAGAGAGCCTACAGACTGGGAGAAAATCTTTAGCACATGCACCTCAGATAAAGCATTAACCTCTAGCATATGTAAAGAACTCAATAAACTTAACACCAAAAAAGCAAATAACCCAATCAACAAATGGGCACAGACACTTCACAGAAGAAATAATACAATAGATCATCAAATATATGAAAAAAATGTTTAACATCTCTAGCAACTAGAGAAATGCAAATCAGAACTACTCTAAAATTTTATCTCACTCCAGTCAGAATGGCAATCATCAGGAACACAGGCAACAATAAATGTTGGCAAGGATGTGAGGAAAAAGACAGATTCATATATTGCTGGTGGGAATGCAAATTTGTGCAACCACTATGGAAAGCAGTATGGAGATTCCTCAGAAAAATCAGAATGGAACCGCCATTTGACCCAGCTATCCCACTCCTTGGTCTATACCCAAAGGACTTAAAATCAGCATACTATAATGATCCAGCCACGTCAATGTTTATAGCAGCTCAATTCACAACAGCTATACTATGGAACTAGCCTACGTGTCTTTCAGTAGATGAGTGGATAAAGAAACTGTGGTATATATATTCAAAGTAATGTTAGCTTTCAAGAGAAATGAAATTACAGCATTTGCTGGAAAATGGATGGAGTTGGAGAATACCATGCTAAGTGAAATAAGCCAATCCCAAAAAAACCAAAGGCCAAATGTTTTCTCTGATATGTGGATGGTAGTTCACAATGGGGTGGGGCACTAGGGAAAATAGAATTACCTTATATTAGGTAGAGGGGAGTGAAGGGGGGGACAGAGAAGGGATATGGAGATAAGAAGGATAGCAGAATGAAACAGACAGTGTTACCTTATGTATATATATGATGGCATGACTGATACGATTCGATAAGATGTACAATCAGAACAATGAGAAATTATACCTCATCTATGTATGATATATCAAAGTGCATAAATGCATTGTACTGTCATGTATAACTAATTAAAATAAATTTTAAATATTTTTAAAAATTAGTATTAGAAATAGATATTACTCAGTGTTTGCTTATGGTTGGTCTATGTAGCAGGATGTCTGGAGCTGACTGTGAAGAAGTCCCTAATGTCCTATTTGTATCTGAACTCTCAAAAGTGAGGTACAAGAGAGAGGGTCTGCTGAATTAATTTGCTTATAGACACTGGGATGCAACTCCACTTATTCTGAGGATCTGGGTAAGATTGGAACTGAATGAAGAATGGAAAAAGAATAGTACTGCTAATCTAATCTAAAAGAAAAAGCACATAGGACCATCAAGTTGTATTTCTCCTCTGAGGGTTTGGCAGAAGAAAGGTGTTTATGTGGAGTGAAACTGGAAGAAAGGGGATGAGTTAAGTCAGTGCAATCAGTCAGGAGCAGGTATAGTGGCTTTGGTGAGGCAACAATGGAGGAGGCCAGACAGCCTTGAGTTCTGAATGTATGTTAAAGACAGAATCGTGATTTTCTGCCACATTGAATATGAGATGTATAAGAAGGGGAGGGGCTGAGGTAATTTCCAACCTGTGATCAGCGGAAAGGATGGGGTGTCATTTACCAAGTTGCAGAGGGTGGGCGGGAGCAGGTTTGCTGAAGAAGGGGAGAGATGAGGAGACAAATGTTCTCACAAAGTCCTGCAGTCGATGGACCGAGGTGTAGGAAGAGATTTGGTGAAAGTGGAATGGGATTAGCCTAATAAAATCATACTTGGCCTTTGTTGAAGCTCTTCTCCAGGAAGGCTTCTTGGATAAAATTCTTTTAAGTTGAGATATGAAGAAAAATCAGAAGAGAGGGACAAAAGGGATGGGCAAAGGTATATTTTTCTTTTCTTTTTTTCTTTCTTTCTTTTTTTTATTTTGGTGTGTGAAGCAACCTTTATTTTAATTAATAATAACTCCAAAGCACAATAGTAGTGATAAATAGCTATTTTATTTTGTTAAAATGGTTCTATTTGATTATTAGTTATCTCTTGATATACTTATAAATTATGCTTTATCATAGATATATAAGTATATTAAAGAACATAGTATACAGTATATATTGTTCAGTACCATCTGCAATCTTAAGCTCCCACTGGAGGTGTTGGAATATATTGCCCAGTGATAATGAAAGACTACTGTCAATATTTCCATACACATGTATAAAATATAATTACAAGAGGGGTACTTGTTTGTCACATTGAAAACTAGGTTATTTCCATCAATGGATGTTGTTTTTTAAAAAACAAACTTACATATGCTACATTGAACCACTGAGTTTCAGCACCTAAGACATTTAAATAACACTTCACCATAAATTTTCATTGAAATATTATACTTATTTAATATCTCTGTCACAAACGAGAACTGAGTATCATATGACTGTTCTCTGGATTTCTTTCTCTCTCATTATATTATTGTTAGTTAGAACTTTTTCTCATTCTTTTTAACAAAGTTATTTTCACAGTCACTAATTAATTGCATTTATTCACATACTTCTAGAAAATTCTTCACTGCTGATTCTTTTGTCTTGTAACTTCCTCTGGGTTCACTTTTCTACTTGTCAAGGTGTAACAAGTGCTTGTGGGTAATAAACTTTCTTATGCTGTCTTCACCCTCTATAGAGAAGTGTGTTTCTTCCAAAGTGATTGGTTATATTTAAAAATAACTTGACTTGAGCATGAGCACATTGCATTTTGCATTGTTAATGCATGGCATTGTGAGAAACATTAACAAACACAGAAAACTGTAGCTAGCTGAAATGAACAGAATAGAAACATACAAATTACCCCCTGCAAAACCTTAAACGCCTGCACACTCTTCTGGTTTGTGGCATGTGTCGGGCCTCACTCACTTTCCCTTCCAGCATGAGAACCTTCCCTCCAGCCTCAAACAGCTCTCCCTTCCTCACTCTGCAACTGCTTATGAGCAGCAACCCCCTCTTGCATCCATCAACAGACTTCAGGGCTTTCCCAAGGTCAAGATCTATATGGTGGTAGCAGTTATGCAACCCTTAACCATTGGGTAGGTGTACACTGTGCTTCCAGTCTTACCAGGTTTCCATCTTCTTTTTATCTGAGTCACGCATGAATTTTTTCAGTGTTGTTCCCCAACACAAGTTTTCGTGGTTTAGATGGCATAATTTTGCATTATGTCATGATTTTAAGGAAACCCTGTTAGAGTAGAACTGATGACAACTGAATTATCCACGTTTTCTGGAATCATAAAGTGGTTTAGGGGACAAGGACAGGAAGCAGAGCAGGAGGTAGAGGAAGTGGGACCTTGAATAGTTCAAAGCACTGAAGGTTTGTAAGGCAAAGTCCATTGTTTGGGCATCGTGATGGGGTCCACTCAAATGATAAAGCAGGGGGACTATAATTTAGAAAGATCACAGAGGGTTTTGTTTAGATAGCCAAAGACTGGCACTCTAGGAGAGAAGTTCAGTTACGAAGCTGTTTCTTTAACACATTGGGACAAAATGGGGACCTGGATGGACAGAAGTTAGTGACACTATATCAAGTTACACCCATTGATAATCAAATCTTTTCATGAGGAATATATGTACAATATATCCAAAAACAGACGATACAGTCAAGTAAATGGGAGTACAACATTACACATTTCCATCTACTCCCTTAAATATTTCCCTTTGGGTTTTATCTTATTTTTGCACTCCATGCTTCTGAGAAATAATGAGACAATAAATAACAAAAGGGCACCGATAATAATAATAGTTTTCACACTGAAATTTTATAATTTTCAAAACATTTTGGTGTCTTCTAATTCATCTGTATTAGAAGGACAAAAATAATACCCCAAAAACAAGTTTGCTATTTGCTAAGATACTTTTTAAAGTGCATGTAAAATATAATAGGCACTGTTAAGCATACTTATTTCAAAAAGTGTTTTCATATATACTGTACCATTACATGCTCATAATAACCTCTTCATGTAGGGAATTATCATTTCAATGTTTGAATGAGGGAAATGAAGCTTAAGCAGTTTGCTCACAGTCACTAGCACGTGGCAATGAGTCCTCAAGCCAGGTATTCAGACACCAACTCCACTCACTATTCTTTCCAGTCCACCTGAGTGAACCAGGGGACAGGCAGGACAGACAGAAGACATGACTCCTGCGATTCTGACCAACACCCTGCATTTCTACTAAATTCTTTCTCAGGATTCCAGTTTCACAAACAGCTCTATTGCAAAAATTTAGGGAGAGCTGCAGCCCCCCAATTTCATTATACTATTTTTAGGTTTCATAAAATTAACTTTGTAAGGTTCTTTAAGGAAAGTTCCTTAATCCTTCCATTAGCACTTTGCCAGGTTAATTAGCCCAGAGTGGAATTAGGCATGGGAGTAAGACACTGGAAGGGTCTGATTTTAGCCACAGTTTATAAAACCTAAGTTGCATTCCTTGCAACCTACCACCCACATCTTCCAGATTCAAAGATAATCTTTTCTCTTCCCTTCTCTCCCCGCCACCCCCTCTGTTTTGTTTTTCTTATTCAATGCCAGTATAAATGGGACACATGGATAATCCCATTGCCTTTTAGGCCCTGAATCAAAGGTGTTCCAATTTCTTTGAGGAAGACCTCAAGACAGAGATTTAGTGTTTAGTGATTCCCTCCTATTCAAGGAGAAATTATTTGGGGGAAATTCTTGAGCTTCCTTATTTATTTCATATTCTAAACACATACTCTAAACAAATTCCTAACACTTTTCCTAGAGTATAACAATATTTTGATACTGTACACCTGTGATATTAGTAAGTCTGTGTGCAGTATATAGTTTCATAGAAGTTCAGAGACTGAACCCTGGAGGAAATTATTACAATCAGAATGCAATCTCATAGCAGAATGAAGGTATAGTGATGGTTCCTTTCATATATCAATATGCCTGGGCTAAAAGATACCCAGAGAGCTTGGAAAACAGTATTTCAGGATGTGCTTGTGGGTGTGTTTCTGGAGGAGATTAGCATTTGAGTGTGGGCATCATTCAATCCAATTCCCCTGAAAGCAAATGTGGAACAAAAACGTGGAATAAAGGTGGCTTATTTCCCTCTGCTGGCGCTTGAATACCCTTCTTATCCAACCCTCATACACCATGGCTCCTGGGTCCTGGACTTTCAGACTCAGACTGCAATGTACACCACTGGGTCTCCTGGTTCCCAGGCTTTTTCTACACTGCAAGCATTGCTTGGCCTCCAGGTTGTATGTGGCAGACAATGGGACTTCTCAAGCTCACAGCCACGTGGGCCAATTCCTTTTAATAAATCTGCTTCTATCTATTTACCTACCTACATTTTATTAATTATTTTTCTCTGCAAAAATCTGATTAATACAGATGCACATCTCTGGAAAGATAGTTATATTTTGTTCCAGTTATTCTCAAAATAATTCAAGAAAATGCTTAAATACTAATTACTTTTGCTATAGAACTTTATTATTTGTTGATTATCTTCAGGTAAGTTAATTACTAGTAAAAAATAAAGATAATGAAAAACATGAAGCAAGCAATTTACCAGATGGAAACAGTTCAAGCATAATGACAATTAGAGTCTTTCTATTTCCTTCCTCTTTGCAGATCTCAAGCAGCTTTCACCTTGCTATACACGTGACACCATGAAGATCAGGAATGAATGTAATGGGAAAATCACCCAGCTAGAGGCAACAGTTTTCTAGGGTGCCGAAGGATACTGTCTTAGTGGTTCAGGGAAGGAGCTTGGTAGAGTTTTATTTCTTTGATGTGCTTGATTGATTTATTACTGAAGATTATGATAGAGGGTCTAAGAGGATTTAAACAGAATTTGACATCCACAAATAACTATCTTTTCAACCAGAGAACTAGAATTATAGAAATACGTGTGTCCTGCAAATAATCGGAGAGCAGGTGATTAAGTAACTGGTGCCTTCTCCAATGTTGTTGATGTCTTGTTCAGGGATGAGTGTCCAGACTCAAGTCTACAGCAAGCTCAGCAAAAGGGACTTGAGGAACAAGTCTCTTGTGTTCCTCTAGCAGAGAAGGTGAGGGGCAGAGTGGGATGAGCCTGGGGAGGGAGGGCGGATCCAGGGCCAGCAGGGTCCATAGGACCTCCTCACTCCAGGGAGCCACAGGGAGACCAGAGTGTTTCAAAACACAAAGTAGGAAGATGTGATGGTGTTTGCTACTTTAGAGCAGTGCCTTGTCTCTTGTGAACATAGCTCGAAGAGGGAAGTGAATCAGTAAGGAAACCAGTTAGAAAGAGCAGGCTAGGAAGGTAGGGTTCTAATAGGGATTATTCTGCTACAACAAAGCACTACAAACAGTGTAGCTTCAACAGCAGAAACTTACTGTTTCACAGTTTTGGAGGTTAGATATTCAGGATCAAAGTGTCAGCTGGGCTGAGCTCCCACTGAAAGAGCTAGGGAAAACTGTCCCACGCCTCTATCATTGCCTCTGGTTGGGCAACCTTTGGTATTCTTTGGTTTGTAATGGCATTAACCTGATCTCTGCCCTCAATTTCTTTCTGTGTGCATGTTTGTGTTGAATTTTTTCTTTATATAAAGATAAGTCATACCGTATTAGGGTCCACCCTGTCCCAGCAGGACCTCATCCTAACAAATTAAATATTCAAAAACTCTGTTTACGAATAAGGCTGCAGTCTGAAATATTTAAAGATGGACTTTTAATATATGAATTTGGTGTGGGAAGCAACTCAATAACAAAATGTATCCCATTAAACAAATATATACTATTGGTTCAGTGGGGAACTTAATATGGTATGTCTTGTTTTTGTAGAGAATTGATAAAAAGAAGGAAAAGCAAGGTAGGAAGGAAGACAGGGAAGAGAACTTCAGTATACAGGTGAATGCTCTTTGGTGACAATCACTATGTGACGTCTATAAGATATAAACAGGAAAAGGGAATGAACATGCATACATTCACATGTCCTTACCCTTATATGTATATTCATGCACCTACACATACATATTCATACTCATACAAGTATGCACACACACATGCATACATGCTGTTGTCCCCAGGCATTGCAATGCTGCTGAGTGTGGATGCTGTTGCCGTGGAGGCAAACCTCAGGGTGTGGCTGTCTGTATCTAGGACAGGACCACAATGTGCCTCAGGAAGACTGAGGCCCTGCTGCCTGGAAGACTGAGTCCCTGAGCTGCTGATGTGCAGTCCCCATGTTCTGACCCTTGGAGAATTACTTTATCTCCTGCAGTGTGGTACCTCCACCTGACCCTCAAACGCAGGAGGAGACAGGTTGTGGGTTAGAGGACTCTGAACGTAGGGCTCTTAGGCCCTCCGTCTCCAGGCTGGCTTGTGGTGTTTGAATTATTCCTGGCATCCTGTCTCTCCTAGGATATTCTTATCCAGAAAAGGTTTCATCTCTCACTTTCCTAGAGAGGTGGATATCTCAAAGCTTCTCCACAATGGTTCTAAACTCTGAATTTAGACTAAAACTGAGAAACAAAAGAGAATAAAAGAGAGAACACTATCATTTGAGGTATGAGCAGGTGTTTAAATGTCAGACTAAGTTGGAATTGGGTTCTTACCCATCTGCTGTTGACTGTATGCATGTTTTAAATGGAGAAAATATCTAATGTGATACTTGGGTAAGAAGAGATACAACACTGTTAGAGACCTGTGACTATGAGTGGTCAGTAAATAATATTTAATGCAATGTTCTATTATTTAGTCAAATTAATTATCTTCATATCTTGTTCCTGAAGTTAAACACTTTGCTATTAAAAGTGCTGGTTGGCAATTTGCCTTTGTTGGGGGCAGGAGGTCAAGGAAGAGAAATGTGTGTGAGAATCTGCAGTGCCCATGGTGACTGCAGGAAATCTACTTTTTTTTTTTTTAAATTGTGACCACAGGGAGGGAATTTCTCAATTAATGCACCACTTTTAAAATTAAGGCCACATACCTAAATTTAAGACCTGAAACTAGTAGAAGTAAACATGGGGGGAATTGGAATGGCAAAGACTTTTAGAAAAAACTCTTAAAACACAGAGAAAAAGTAAAATTACAAATGAGATTAAATAAAATTAAACTAAAAAACTTTGTTACAACAAAGGAAACAACAGAGCGAAGAGACATTCATATAAAGGAAGAAATAGTTGCATATTTTATATCTGATAAGGGGTCGAGATCTAGAATATACAAGACTAAATAAGCTCAATAGCAAAAAAATAAAAAATATACCCAATTAAAAGTTGAGCAATAGATCTAAGGGAGACATCCAATGGCCAAGAAGTACATGAAAAAGTGTTCAACATTACTAAACATCAGTTAAGCCACAAGGAGCTAATATCTCACTCCAATAAGAATGGCTAGTATCACAGCTGGGCACGGTGGAACACATCTGTAATCTCAGCACTTAGGGAGGCTGAGACAGGAGAATCGCGAGTTCAAAGCCAGCCTCAGCAAAGGCGAGGCACTAAGCAACTCAGTGAGACCCTGTCTCTACATAAAACACAAAATAGGGCTGGGGCTGTTGCTCAGTTGTCGAGTACCCCTGAGTTCAATCCTTGGTACCAAAAATAACCAAAAACAAACAAAAAAGACCAATGGCTAGTATCAGGAGGATTGAGGATAACAGATGCTGATGTGGAGGTGGAGAAATGGAGTCCTTTCACTGTCCCTGAGAGTGTAAATTAGTACAGATATCATGAAAAACAGCATGGAGTTTCCTCAAAGTTACAAACAGAACTACTGTCTAATCTAGCAATCCCATTACTTGAAAGGAAATGGAATCAGATGTCAGAGAGACATCTGCACTGCCAAGTTCATTATGACCCTGATCACCACAGCCCAGGAATGGAGACCACCTCAGTGTTCATCGTGGACGTGGGAGAAAGTGTGGTGCATAGGCAGGGTGGAATACTGAAGCCACCACAGGGATGGCATCCTGTCATTTGCAGTGACAAAGATAGAACTAGGGATTATTATGTTAAAAATTTAATGGAAAAACAAGCACTGCTGATATCAAGCATATGCAAAATATTAAAAGTCAATCTCAGGGAAGGGAGAGAGTAGAGTGGTAGTTATGGGGGAGAGAGAAGGTGCTGGTAACATTCACCAGTTCAGTCAGTACAAAGCCACAATGAGAAGCAGAAATTCTGGTGATCACAACAGAATTGCATAAGAGTGTTGCTGTAGATAACAATAATGTACTTTATACTTCAAGAAGATAGAAGGGAATTTCAATGTTTTAACCCAGAATAAAAAAAAACAAGGATCAATGTTTGAGAAGATAGATTTGTTTACCCCAATTTAAATATTAGATAACATAAATATGAATTGAAACATCACATTACTCTGTAAACATGTATAATTTTATGCCTTTATGTATCAGTTTAAAGTAAATTTAAATAGGGAAAAGAAAAATGAGATATGACTATAAATAAATTGAATCCCACCTTCTATTAAAAAATTGAATATAAGCTTTATATTCAAAGATAAATTTAGCCAGAAGTGACTGAAAAAAAAATAGAAAACAAACCTGAAAAAAAAATGTAAAAAGCCTGAATAAATAAATATTATGTAATAGCCTAGTTTTTCTCAATAACATGCTCTATGTATATAAACCTTACAGTTTATGGATAACTTTTCACCTAAACTAAACCTCTTATGCTTTGCAAATATTCTTCAAGGGTGGAATAGAACTATCCTTCTTTTACACTTGAGGAAAATGAAGGCCAAAAAATTAAACCACTGAACCAATGTGGTCCAAACAGCAAATTCAAACACAAAACCAAGTTCACTAATTTCAAATATGATATTAAAATTAATTATGATTTCCTGTTTGGAACATTCAAATATGAGCTGTGTTTTTCTTCTATTCTTTCCACAGCACCAAGCACAGTGCCAACCATGCAATAAACATTTAATATATATTTTTTGATTGATTTGATGAAAAACAACCCTGATTTTTTGTAATTAAAACATGTTTTTATATTTATTTTTTTATTATTTCTAATAAGTTATACATGAAAGTAGAAAGCTTTTCAATTAATTGTATACAAACAGAGCAAAATTTTTCACTTCTCTGGTTGTGCATGAAGTAAAGTCACACCATTTGTGCAATCATACATGTACCTAGGGTAATGATGTCCATCTCATTCCACCATCTTTTCTACCCCTTTGCTACCTCCCCAGCCACTCCATCCAAAGTTCCTCCACTTATCCCATGCCCCCTCATATGGATTAGCATCTACTTATCAGAGGCAACATTTGGTCCCTGTTTTTTTTGCGATTGGTTTATTTCACTTAGCATGCTGTTCTCCAACTCTATCCATTTACCTGCAAATGACATGATTTTATTCTCTTTTAATGCTGAGTAGTATTCCATCGTATATATACACCACACTTTCTTTATCCATTCATCATTAGAAGGGCATCTAGGTTGCTTCCAAAGTTTAGCAATTGTGAGTTGTGCTGCTATAAACATTGATGTGGCTGCATTACTGTAGAATGCTATTTTTTAAGTCTTTAGGGTATAGACTGAGGAGTGGGAGAGCTGGGTCAAATGGTGGTTCCATTCCAAGTTTTCTAAAGAATCTCCATACTGCTTTCCAGACTGTTTGTACCAATTTGCAGTCCTACCAGCAATGTATGAGTGTGCCTTTCCCCCTACATCCTCACCAACACTTATTGTTGCTTGTATTCTTGATAACTGCTTTTCTAACTGGCATGAGATGAAATCTTAGAGTAGTTTTGATTAGCATTTCTCTAATTGCTAGAGATGTTGAACATTTTTTCACGTATTTGTTGATTGATTGTATTTCTCCTTCTGAGAAGTGTCTGTTCAGCTTCTTAGCCCATTTATTGATTGTGTTGTTTGATTTTTTGGAGTTCTTTATACACCCTGGAAATTAGTGCTCTATCAGATGTGTGTGTGGCAAAAATTGGCTCCCAAAATGTAGACTCTTTGTTCACCTCATTGATTGTTTCTATTGCTGAGAAGAAGCTTTTTAGTTTGAATCCATCACATTTATTAATTCTTGATTTTATTTCTTGCACTTTAGGAGTCTTGTTAAGGAAGTCTGGGCCTAATCCAATGTGATGAAGATTTGGGCCTACTTTTTCCTCTATTAGACTCAGGGTCTCTGGTCTAATTCCTAGGTCCTTGATCCACTTTGAGTTGAGTTTTGTTCATAGAAAGACAGGGGTTTAATTTCATTTTCATTATGGATTTCTAGTTTTCCCAGTACCATTTGTTGAAGAGGCTATCTTTTATCAAGCATGTTTTTGGCACGTTTGTCTAGTACGAGGTAACTGTATTTATGTGAGTTTGTCTCTGTGTCTTGTATTCTGTACCATTGGTCTACATGATTAATTTTGTGCCAATATCATGCAATTTTTGTTACTATAGCTTTGTAGTATAGAAAAATAGATTTTTAATTGTTATTTTACAGAGTATGCAGTCTGTGTTTCAGAAGTTATCAAAATTGCCTGATACGTACATTTATAATGCTGCTTTCCAAGTAGCGACATTTCGAGTAGGTCAGCTTGGCTTTCTGAGGGAAGTATGTGTGTGTGTATTTGTCACCAGGGTGAATGCACTGCCCATGCAGACTTACAGATGTTCTTTACAGGTAGGATAGGACGAGACATCACAGAAAATATCAGAAAAGCAAACTTCAATGTAAGTAAATTATCATTCCCGAAATCCAGTACTTAAAATATTTTGGAACTCTTGCTCTACCAGAGAGTATATATACAGTTGAGATCAGGTAATATCACACTTCTATAGACCATTCAGTCAAAGAATCAGAAAACCAGCTCCCATAGGGCAAATTGGAACAACTCCCATAATCCAAATTGGTCAACTCTATCTTTTAAGTAAAGTGTTACTGGAACATAGCCAGAGTCTTTATGTATTGTCTGCAGCTGTTTTCCCATTAAAAGTGTCTTGGAGATTGATATCCAGAATGTATAAAAGAGTAAAAAATCTTAACACCAAAACCAAGTAACCCAAATGATCAATGGGTGAATGAACTGAAAAGAAATTTTTCAAAAGAAGAAATGCAAATGGTCAACAAATATATGAAAACATGTTCAACATCCTTAGCATCAGGGGAATGTGAACTAAGACCACACAGATTTCCTATCATTGGAGTTAGAATGGCAGCCATCAAGAACACAAATAACAATAAATGCTAGTGAGAATGTGGGGGAAAACATACACTCATGCATGGTTGTTGGGACTGGAAATTAGTATGCCACTCTGGAAAGCAGTAGGAGATGCCTCAAAATCCCTGACTCAGTTATCCCACTCCTGGTATTTATCCATAAGAACTAAAATCAGCATATTATAGTGATACATGCTTACCAATGTTCATAGAAATTCAATTCACTACTGCCAGGTTGTGGAATCAGCCCAGGTGTTTCTAATAGATGATAAGATAAGGAAAATGTGTGTGTATATATGTGTGTGTGTGTGTGTATACAAGCATAAAGAAGAATGAAATTATATTATTTGCTTATTTGCTGGTAAATGGGTGGAACTAGAAATCATCATGCTAAGTGAAATAAGTCAGACTCAAAAAAATCAAGGGTTGAATGTTTTCTCTTATATGCAGACAACAGAGAAACATAAGAAATTAAATAGGGGGAGATCTCATGAAAACAATAGGGAGAACAGTGGAGAAGGAAAAGGGATGGGAAAGGGGAGGAACCAGGGAATGAATTTGACCAAATTTTGCTGTGTGCATGTATGAATATTTCACAATAAATTCCACTTTTCTGTATAAGTATAATGCACCAATTAAAATATAAATTAATAGGAAGATTTCCAGTAGAGTAGAAGGTGGAGATAGGGAGAGGGAGGAGGGAAGAATGCGCATTAGTACTGGGCATTGAAATGGAACCAATTTAAAAGAAAGTGTAGAACAGAACAGAAAGAATAGGTAGCTACAAAACCTAAAATATCTATGCTGAAAACTGTTTCCTGGCACCAGGCTCAGTCTACACACCTCCATGTGCAGATAAAGAAGCCAAGCCCCAACTGGATGACAGGCCCCCATAAGGTTACATACACAGCCCTGGAGGCAGGCTGCACTTCTGTGTCCTAGCTTCTCCCTTTATCACAATGCATCCCACCAGCCACTCTAAGAGCTACACTGATTCACAATTTAGTTTCACTTTGTTATAAAGTGCATTGATGTTATTTCCTGTACATGTGGTTTATATTGTCTATACAAACCAGCGTCTTCCAGATGCTTAGTACCATCTGCCACATACAAACACCTGGGACCAGGAAGCCCTCAGGGAGAGTTGCAACATCATTAACTGGGCTTATAAAAGCTGAATTAAGAACTGATACAAAATCACGCAAAATTTCATGGAAAATTGATTGGAAAAAGGGAGATTTCAGCAATAACTCAAATGCCAATTGTACTAAGATACCAGCTGGATATTCTCCTTCGATGGACCCTCAATAAACATAAAAAATAGATCTATGTTATTCAAAAGTGAGGGTTGGAGGATGGTGAGAGAATGTGTCTGCAACTTTTCAGTCTCCAGACTCCATTCGTGGATACCTTTCTGTGACGCTTGCACAGAAAAGCCTCTTGACAAGGCAGAATTGGAGAAATCTAGGATTCCCTTATCATAAGAACAGCTCTTTAACCTCAAAATTTCAGACATAACTTGAACATGACATCATGCAAGATATTTTCACCTTTGTTGTCTAATTTAATTCTCATGAAAACCTTGCAATTATTCTTTTAAATTTATAATAGAAGATATAAGTGAAATTTTGCAACATAATGGCACAGAGCTGATAAACTAGAGCTTCTGTAGGTTGAGATCAGGTTTGTCTGAAAAAAAGCCTGGGTGTGCTGCTACCTTGCACCTCTGATGTGACTCAGACACAAATGGACTCCACGTTAGCAAAGAAGCAACAAGATTCAAAGTTCTCTCTTCAGTCTGGAAGTGGCTAAAAATACATTTTAATCAAAACTGACAAAAGTAAGCAAGGATATTGTGTATAAGAGACAGGAACTGAGTCTGTGCCACTCGAGGATGAAAGTGTAGGGAGCAGTTTAGAGAAGTCAGAGTATGTCATTTCCAAATCTTTGCTTTTTGTTTTTTTGTGGGTTGTTTTTTGTTTTTTTGGTACTGGGGATTGAACTCAGGGGTACTCAACCACTGAGCCACATCCACAACTCTATTTTGTGATTGATTGATTGATTGATTGATTGATTTTGTGTGTGCGGTACCAGGGATCGAACTCAGGGGCACTCGACCACTGAGCCACATCCTCAGCCCTACTTTATGTTTTATGTAGAGACAGGGTCTCACTGAGTTGCTTAGTGCCTCACTGTTGCTAAGGCTGGCTTTGAACTCGCGATTCTCCAGTCTCAGCCTCCCAAAGTGCTGGGATTACAGGCATGAGCCACCACGTCCAGCTTTCCAAATTTCCATTAAGATTTGCAAATCTTAATGCTTCCATGGTCTCCTCAGTCTAGGAGGGAAACAAGAAACCACTGCTAGCTTAGATCCTGCATCCCTTCTGATTGGTAGAGAGGGAGAAGAGATGGTGGTTATGATAAAGGAACGTAGAATTCTCCTTTCGAGGTCCTTCTATTAGTCAGAATTCTTCAAAGAAACAGAACCAATAGGAACTGTAAATATACAGTTGTTTTAAAGGAATTGGCCCATTCATCTGTGGAGGCTTAGGGAGTCTGAACTCTGGCCGGGGAGGCCAGCAGGCTAGATGCTTGGCCATGCATTGAAGTTGAGTCCAAAAGTAACTTTCTAGTGAAATAGGAAGAGTAGACTTTGTAAGAGCAGTGCAAAAGGCATCACGGCCAGGATTCCTTCTTGTTCAGAAAAAGTCAAGTCTTTA
This sequence comes from Geosciurus inauris, assembly GCA_004024805.1. NCBI lineage: Eukaryota > Metazoa > Chordata > Mammalia > Rodentia > Sciuridae > Geosciurus > Geosciurus inauris. Next base: position 23,008 of record PVHX01011027.1, on the reverse strand, counting down.
GGTTCGGTTAAGGCCTTTGCTGATTAGAGGAGGCCCACCCACAGTGTGGAGGACAGTTGCCCAGTCCACCTATTTTGATGTAAATCTTATCCATACACTCCTCACAAAAACATACAGAAGAATAACCAAATTTCAGAACACTTTGGCCCAGTCAAGGTGGCATGTGCAATTAACCACTACACCCCCATACCCTCTGTTTAAGTCTGACTCAAGTGTGGAAGGCTTTGACTTTTCCAGCACAACCACATACTTCTTGGAATAGTTTTAAGTCATAGGTAGTGGATGTAGTAGAAGTTTGTTGGCCACAGATCCAAGACTGTATTCCTATCATCTTTATTAGTAATAATAACATTTTTAGATCTTTTTTGGATTCTTCATAAATGAGTTCTAATTTGAGCAGAATATGGGGTGCTCTCATGCATGGGCTCAGAATGTTAAGAACTGGAGAACAAAATTATGCACCTAAAATTTAGAAGTATTAAGATTTTTGTCTCAGCTGGGATGAGATAGATGCTTTAGGACATTAGGATCCTTGTTTACTAAAGTTGAGATCTCTAAAGGCCATTGGGATGTGATGAGTCATAGCTAGCCCTGGATGCAGCTGGGCACTGACATGGAGCTACTTTTAAAAGAAGCCAGTGTGGTGACCCCTTGGCTCTCCTGAGCTCATCTCCATGGTCCAAGCATGCAGGTTGCTGTCACCAACCCTGACTCAAATTCCACAGTGAGTGTGAGTTAGGGAGTACGTACAGGACAGGACTTTAGACTAATTAAGATCACTGTGTGAAGAGATATTTTAGACATTAGTAGATGACAGGATCTGTGTTCCCATCATTGGTTTCTGTTTACTTTGCCTCCACCTCCATTTCCCTGCAAGATAGATCCCCAGGAAGCAACTTAACTTCACTTATGCAAATAAATTACATTACCTTAAGTCACAGAACTGGGCCAGCTTTTGTCGTCCAGGGAGAGTGGCATGTATACTCTGAATCAGGGAATTAGATCACAAAATTGAACCTTCATAATAAAAGAATAGAGTATTTTACAGATGAATTAATTTTTAAAAGAAAGAATGAAATCAGAAGTATACAGAAGTATATAGATATGCCATATTCTTGGACTGAGAGTATAACTCAAAGAAATAATGATCAACTCAAAAATTATGAAAAAACCCAAATATTAAAAAAATCTGGTGTTTATAATAGCCAATTTATCTCTAGGAACTGAATTCACCCTAGAAATTAAGTGGAGAAAGGCAGACACATTAAGAACAGGAACTGTCCTGAAGGTGGAGTTTGATCAGAGAGCCCATGTGAACAAATGGTAGAGGGGAGGCAAGTGGATACAGTTGGGTTAAACGCTCTCTCTTGAAGACAGCTTAGGGAAGAATGATGTCTTAGAACAGATCAGAAAGGATGGTGCCTTTGCTCCCCATCATAAATAGAGGGTTTTATTCCGGAAAACAGAGTACAAAGGGCCCCCCAGAGTGAGAGCATATACAGGACACAATTAAGGCTTTTAAAAGGGTGTCATGATGAAAAAAAAAAAAGGAAACTTCACAAAAGATTAGAGCCGCTCTGTAAAGTGGTGACAGAACTCCTAAACTGGCTGGAGAAGGAAAAGAGTCAGAAGAAGGAACCTTGCTTCTCAAGTCTCTAGAACATGTGCAAGCGGCACAGCTGTAACCAGGAGGGCAACTGTCACAGTGCCTTGAGAAATGACAGTGACTGGGGACCTGCAGGTGCAGGGAGCCAAGCAGGAAGCAAGCGGGCAGGTGCAAAAGTGGGACAGGCCAACATTAGGGGTTCATCCTCCAGGGCCGCTTACCCCACTTGGAGAAGTATAGAAGGCAGGATATCTGGGAAGATGGCGCATATTCACCACACATGCTTCACTTTGTATCTCCCCTTATGACAAAAACCAACAAGAGAGCTGTGGAAACAACTACCTGGCTTTAAAAGACAGAGAAAGGGTTCTAGTAAACTGTGTCAGCTTATTGTTAAGGGGAGAGATTAACAGATGCAGCTAAACTGGACTTAACTGTTGAACTAGCCTTAAAGAGGTGGCATGGCGGGTGGACCTGGATGGAAACAGGACGTGGGGATTCTATCCCATTGTGCTGCAAAAGATGAAATGTTTCTCCAAGTCTAAAATGCTCAACAACTGCTGAAAGGGAGGATGGCAAAGAGTTCACAGAAAAGTAACCGATCCTCACCATGGGAGGAAAAAATACGACAGGAACTCCCGAACACTGCCATCTGGGGCAGGGACGTCCCACAGCTTCAATGTTGGCCTCTGCTGACCATGATGCTCCAACAGAGACAAATATGGTGACAAGAGAGAGGATTGTACCCAGCAGGCAGTTCTCCATATTCCTGGGTGGGTCTATAGCAAAGACCACTGCAGGGGCCACTGTGCTCTGAGGCTATAAATGGCTGCTTGCTAGATGCCACAGGACTGTGAAGTGGCCTGCTCTCAATGTGAAGAGAGGGCACCAGAAATCCAGAGCTCAGAAGGAAGTGAAATTGGGAGCTTGGAGTGATAGAGAAAGGCAAGAGATTGTGATAAAAGACTTGCCAGAAACTTTTGCCAGGAAACAAAGGAATAGGTCACTCTATGGACGTACATGCGGATTCATTTTTCACCTCAGATATAATGAATTCTTCTCTTGATGGATGGACAGTTTCCCATAATAGAGTTAGGTTCACAGGATTCATTTTGGGGATGCTTAGCACAGACTAACTGGTGGCCTGGTGAGAGACAGGTCAAGAAATTACCTGTCTGCCAGTCCTTTGAATACTGAGATTCCCGTGGGCTCTTCCATGTGTACCAGGAATGAGCATCAGCATCGCCCCTATTACTGGAATTGGAAACTTAATTGTTCTTGGAATAACTGTTTCTAGCTTCTGAGAGACTTCTCCTTTTCATCTTGGATGCAGAGTTGAGTTAAATACTGTGTAGTTCATGCCACACTATTCTTAGATATTGGGAAGGAAGGAAGAATTTTTCTATTTTTAATAGTGTTTCTATAACTTCTCCCCTTACTTCCCACACTCCCCCTTATTTATTTGCATTTGATATTTATCTTCAGGTGTGCATTTGTCTTTCCTTTATGTATGGAGGGGAGAGGCCTATCCTGGCTAATTTACCTAAAATCTCATTCAACTACCCACCTCCAACCTATTTTCTGACATTTCTCTGGCTCTGTACATTTTCTCTCTGGCTTGGGTAAACATCAAATATGCATATTTTTTGTTAGCTTATACATCTTTTGTATTTTTTGCCCCTATCAATTGAATATTAATTTCATGAGCAAAAGAACATCTTTCTGTTTTGTTCATTGCTATTTCCCTAACTTTTAGCATAGAATCTGACACTCATAGCACTCGTTAAATATTTGTAAGGTGAATGAATGAATGAGTGTGTAAACAGTGTTAACAAGAACGCAGAGTGATTTCTTGAACACCTACATCATATCATGGTACTTTCCTGCCCAAACTGGCACACAAATTTCTAACAATCAATTTACAAGGACTTAATCGTGTTCATAACATCCTTTCTCCTGTACTAGCTCAGCTATTGTCTCCTGTCTTCTGCCCTCCAGTGTTGACTCTCTTGCTCTTTCTGGAGCACATCCATCTCTTACTACTCAGTTTTAGCAATAGCTCTGTCCCTTTTCTGGACTCTCTTAGCTCAGACAGCAACATGATTTAATCTCTTATTTCTTCGGTTAGTAGGAACATTTCCCAGTCACCATTGAGCAGGTTATCCCTTATAACTAGGGATAACCATATTTTAATTCTTATTCCTTATTTTAACATCCAATAACTTCTCCACATAGAGCATGAGGAAGCAGGTATTTTGATCACATCTGTACTATATCTTCAGCAGATAGAACATTAGTTCACGTCTGTTCTGTATTCTCTGCAGGTGGAACGTTACTCTCTAGCATGGAGAAAACATTTAGTAAATGTTTGTTGAATAAAGATTTTAGATCTGAGGTAACTGTATGAACAATAAATTACTTTAAAAATTACTTCTTATACAGGGGTCAGTATCTCTTTTAAAAAATTGGCCATGTTTTTAAAAAGCCAAACACTGTCAGCATGATTTATTTTTATTGGTAGTCACATTTACAGAGGTTTCATTTGACCTATACATTTTGGAAGTGACTCAATTACTGCTCTCCTGTTTAAGGAAGTCTAATCAAGCTAGCTTTCTTTTCTGACAGAGACCCTCCAGGTTGTCCTGGATTTATGGAGCCATTTCTCTGAAACAATGCTGGACCGGCCTGGAAGGATATGAATAAGAAGAAGTGCCTCCACGCTCACCTCTCAATCTTATTTTGTTCTGAAAATGGACAGACTTTTCCATTACTGAAGGTCAGCTGAGAGAATCAAAAGCCAGTCATTAGTTCACCTTCTAGAGAGATGAACATCTTCACAGGAAGAACAGAGGAACGGAAAGATGAGTGGATGTGGATGACCATTCTGCTTTGCTGCTCCTGCGGATGGTGAGACTTTCTGTCAGGCAACTTCAAAAAAGGGGTGGAATTAGAGTCAGAGGGTGAACTGTGGTAACCACAGCCTGGGGAAGGTGGACAGGATGCCTTTGGTGGAGGGTGAAGGTTTTCTGACTTACGATCCAGGCAGCTCAACAGAATGAGACAGAATAGAATTGGGGAGTGGGTATAAAAGATTTAAAAATCAAATCAGTACAGCCAGGCACAGTGGGACACACCTGTAATCCCAGCACTTAGGGAGGCTGAGACAGGAGAATCGCGAGTTCAAAGCCAGCCTCAGCAACAGTGAGATGCTAAGCAACTCAGTGAGACCCTGTCTCTACATAAAACACAAAATAGGGCTGGGGTTGTGGCTCAGTGGTCAAGTACCCCTGAGTTCAATCCCTAGTACCAAAAAATTAAAAAAATAAAATCAATACAAAATAGAAACACATTTAGTAATAAAATACATTTCCTAAGAGAGAAGGTCCCGTAGGAAGTAAATATAGAAAACAGTGAGTGTTACTTGGAATTGGATGTCCCTGATCTTCTCTTATTCTCCATGGTGCATAATTATCATTGTTCATTGGTATCAATCACATGGCTAAACAAGATGAGGCTGTGTTCAAACTTCAGAACTTACTAGTTGTCTACAGATGCCAACTGGGTTAGTTTTTATCGCTCTACTTAAGTACTTATTTACCTCTCTTTCTCTTTGCTCTCTCTCTTTCTAAACAATACTTGAGTCTGCAAAACCTTGGATTAAGCCACATACTGAACACTTAAAGCTTAAGATACTAGTGCTTCAGAGGAAGCACGGGTCTGCTATCAGAACTAAACTCTAATCTGGGCTTCACCTCATTGTATCTCTGTGACCTTGTGAATACCACTGAAGGTCATACTTGCCAGACCTGCTCAGAAAGGGGCAGCAACATCCATTAGTGCGTTAATTGGATTTTTTAAGACAAACTGCTCTCCAGCAGTAGAATTCATTTCTACCTGCACTGCTGTGTGTATATTTAAGCAAGTTGGCTTGTTTTTTCTGTGATTTTTTTGATTGATGAGTTTTTCTATTTCCATGACGGTGTTTCTCTGGGAGAAGGAGCCAGTACTAGGGCCAGATTGCTAACAATATCATTATGATTTTATTATTGTCCTGGTCCTAGAGACCCGTAACTTGGTTTTCTATTAGCACATTACTCAAGTGAGACAGTGGGAAAGCAAACACTTCTGTTGTGAGGCAGCATGGGCCACCTGGCTTTCAGAAATGCCTGTTTAGATGCAGGAGGAATGAGGAAACTAAGCAAAATGACCAGCACAAAACACAGGCTTCTTTCCTTGTGTATCTGTGGCCAGTGTGTGAGGTCATGGTCTCCCTGGAAAGGGAGATGTATAAGAACCATTAACATTTGGAGGATAAATGAACACTCACCAAGAGGTAAATATGCCTATTAGAGTAAGAAGCATGTATCAATTTCACTGGCAATCTCACACGGGCAAACATTGATGTTGTTAGGATAGAAAGATCCTAGTGAGACCTGGAATTGATAGACTTAATTTAAGAAACATTAAAAGGAAAAAAGCATGTTGCTCTCACCTTAAAAAGATGAAGAAAACTTGGCATGGAAACCTGACCAAAATTTCTACGTGTTTGTTAATAATGAGAGTCCAGAACTGTAAAGGCTCAGGAAGAAAAGGAATGGAGAAAATCTACCCAATACATCCCTGATTGTTCTATTATCCACTTGCACATAAATTTAGAATAAACTATAATGGCGCATTGGTCTTCTAGGGCTACCGTAACACTGTACCCCATATTAGATGGCTTAATACACAAATGCATTTTCTATTTTTTTAAATTTTTTTTAGTTGTAGATGGACACAATGTCTTTATTTTATTGCTTTGTACGTGGTGCTGAAGATCGAACCCAGGGCCTCACGCATGCGAGGCAAGTGCTCTACCGCTGAGCTACAATCCCAGCCCCCACAAATGCATTTTCTTAAAATTCTGGCAGCTAGAAGTCCAATATCAAATGTCTGCATGGTTAATTTCCCCAGAGGTCCCTCTCCTTTGCTTATAGTTGGCTCTCTTCTTGCTGTGGCTCCATGTGGTCTCCCCACTGTATGTGTCCTTATCCAATCCTCTCTTCCTATGAAGATACCAGGCATATTGCATTAGAGCACAGTCTAATTACCTGATGTATTAGTCAGCTTTGCCTCACTGTGACCAACACACCCAACAAGATCAACTTAGAGGAGGAAATGTTTGTTTTGGCTCATGGTTTCAGAGTTTGAGACCATGATCAGTCCAGGACACAGCTGTGGCCCCAAAGAGAGGCAGGATATCATGGCGGAAGGGCTTGGCAGAAGACTGCTGCTTACCTTGTGGCAGCCAGGATGCAGAAAGGGAAAGGGGAAAGGGCCACAGGGCAGAGACCCCCTTCTGGGGCACCTCCTCCAGCCACACCCACCTGACTAGAGTCACCATGCAGTCAGTCCATTCAAACTAGGATGGAATATTAGGTTTCAGCTCTCACAATACAATCATCTCACCTCTGGATATTTCTGCATTGTCATAGGATTTTGGGGGGGAAAGTATCACCTCATATCCAAACAATAACATTTCATTTTAATTTAATTATGTCTTTAAAGACTCTTTCTCCAAATATAGTCACATTCAGAGGTACTGGGGATTTGGACTTCAGCATATGAATTTAAGGAGACATAATTTAGTCAATAGCACTCACTTATATGAAGTTGAGATAAGTTTCTTAGTCCACTTTCCAGAAGAGAAAATGGAAATTTTGAAAGGCCAAAAAGCAGTTGTATCCAACAGCTAAGAGAGAGAGAGAAAGAGAGAGAAAGAGGAAGATTGAATGAAGAAAAATCAGACCATTGCTGACTGTCCTCTCCAGGATGGCCTTTGCTTCTTTCAATAATATTTAGGAAAGACCAAACTTAGAGAAGGGGAGATGAGCTCAAAATCTGTGCCTTGATTTCTGGGTTCTTATGTTCTGTGGAATACAAAGAAAGCACCACGATAATGAAAGTGTTCATCTAAATTCTCAAAAAGATGTTGGAGCCACTGAGTTTAAAATGACTGAAAAAAAATCTGTGGGTAAAATATTTGGATGATTTATGTATCAGGAATATTTTCTCATACATGATTTAATATAAAATACTAGTTTACTTGAGGAATTGTATAAGAATGAACATGTACCTTTGGGGAAAAATGCATTTAAATAATATTATTTTCAATTTTGTAAGATTCGAGTCTTTCCTATGAAACTCAATCTTTATGAAATCTAAATATAGTCCTTATTTCATGTGCATCCAGCTACTATTGAAAGCTGTTTAAGCTAATGTATATAAACTTTAACATTCCATATGTAGTTTCTTCAAGGTAAATGTGTTAATGTTGCTTTGCCTAATTAATAATAGGGTGCCATTAAAATTTTATTAAAGTTCATCAAGCTAAGTCTAAATTGTTTAAAATAGAAGAAAGTAATGGAGACCCGACTAGGCTAGAATTGCATAATATTCTCAGTTCAGTTACCAGGATGTCCAGTGACATATTGAATGAGCCACAAAATACATGCAGGCTTCAGTTCACCCACTGGAGAAAGCAAAATTGAGATTCCTGTCACATAGGTGATAAATTAGATGACGTGAGTATAAATTCCAAGAATGTATGAATGTAAAATGTTATTGTTCCTTGAGGAAGAGAATAACCATCTTGTATTTTAAGTTAGGCTTTGTAACACTGGGGGTTTGATGAGCAACCCAGTCCTCAGAAGCTAACAATAGAGTGAGGAGACAGATAATTTGTTATCAAACATTGTAAATGTCCATGTGCTACTGCAGTCTACATGGTACCATATGCCCTATGAGCAGGAGTGGGGAGGAAGTCAGAAAAGAGTTCCTACAGAGAATACTAAAGCTGAGCCTGTAAGTCTGAGCAGGAGGTTGCCAAGAAAATAAAATATACTACACACAATGCATTAAATGAGCCATCAATTTATAACCAATTAACTACTTCAGATAAAAGACACTGGAAGATTTAATTGTTTTGATGTAATTTGTAATTGTTAAAAACAAAATGTTAGCTTCTATACATTTTTTGTAGATTTTTAAAAACTTTTATGTATTTTTATTCATTAAAATTTGATGTTAATACTGCTGTGGTGATTGGGGCATGGTGGTTTGTACTGTGCAAACATGGTCTCAACCAAGCTTCCCGTCTGTGTCCTTATCAACAGCACGACCTTATTCCTCATCCTATTGGGGGGTAGAGTCCTTGTCCTTTCCTCAAATCCATGTGCAGCACCTACTTGGGCACTGGAGGACGGCAGAAGCCAGGCACCTCAGCTCTTACTGCTGACTGGACAAAGGTGAGGCAGCTTTACCTTGCCCTCTGGAGGCTCCTGCATGGCATGTATGCCCTCAAGTTGCCCCAGGGCTGTGTGCTGTGAGAAAGCCAGGTCGCAGAGGGTTGGTACAGCCCTCTGAGCCTCAGTACTGATCTTCAGGCACTCTGGGTTGGCAGCAGCATGTAAGTGAACAGATAGGTCTTCAGATAATATGCTGTCCAGACTCAAGCCACCCCTGGCCTTTGAGTCTTCCCACCATGGTCCCCAACAGCAAGTGGTACTGTGTAGGCCCCATCGCACATCCTACTGCACATCCTACCATATGGAATCTGATTTCCCTCAAAATCCCTAAGTGTGACTTTGGAATTGTTGTAAGCAGCTACGTTTGGGACCTATTTGTTACAGAGCAAAGCATCAGAATACAATTTGGTTTCAAAAGAGTGGATCCTGCCGTAATGAACTATAAAACATGTGGTACTGACTATGTATCTCAGGGTGTACATGGCAAAGGGCCTTGAGTAGGACATTAGAGAAAGCAGGAGGGATGGGGAAAAGTTGCTATGGGAGACTGGAAACAAGGTAATTCTTGCTACATAGTAGCAGAAATGTTGGCAACACTGTTCTCTGTAATGATGTAGAAAATAGAAAATATCCTTAATTAAGTGGCAGATTTGGTTAACTTCCAAGCAGAATATGGAAACAGCCAGCTGTTTTGTATTATCTGTTTTGACTAAAATAAGGATATACAAAAAAAGCTCACAAGAAACTTCAATTTTTGATCAACATTTATAGGAAGTATAAAGGGATCAGGATTTGCTGGGTTATAGAATTTGCTACAAAAAAACAACAAAAACAAAACACAAAAATCAAGTTTCAAAGGGCCTGTAGGCCAGAAAATAATACAGGATATTAAGATAAAGAGGGAGTCATACATATCACAATAACATATTTTATGTGTGTGTGTATGGATGCACCCTCAGGAAAATAAGGTAGAAAAAAGGTAGAGCCTGGTAGACCTTTTTGAATACAAAGCCCTTCACAGGATCCTAGTGGGGTGCCTCGCAGGTGGCCTTTGTTAAACTACAGGACTGCTAGGAAGGATAGTCTTGACTGTCAGCTTGACCAGATTGAGAGCTGCCTAGGGAATTAATAGAGCACACTTCTAGGTATGTCTGTGAGACTGTTTCCAGAGACCATTAACATATGGGACAGGAGGTAGAGAGACACACCCAGATAGAACCAAGGTGAAGGAAGGAGTGTGCCCCTCAGCTGGTACTCGTGCTGGGGATAGAACCCAAGGATGCTCTACTACTGACCTATATTCTCTATCCCTTTTCATGTTTTAGTTTGGGACAGGGTCTCACTAAATTGCCCAGACTGGCCTCAAACTTCTGATCCTCCTACCTCAGCCTCCTAATTTCTGGGATTGCAGGAAGGTACCACCCTGACTTGCTTTTTTTTTTTTTTTTTTTTTTAAAGCAGTTCATTTATGGATGCTGACATTACAGGAGGCATCAGACTGCAGCTTCATCAACTTTCATGTCCATCCTCTACAACAATTCCCTAGGGAGTTTCAGGCCTTCATGAGGCTGCATCATTGGTCCCTCTTCTGTGGTGCCAGCTTTTTGGACTAAGCAGTTACCATTATCTGGCTCTTCAGCTTATAAGCAGCCATCCTGGGATGATACAGCCTCTTATCCTGTAAGGCAATCTAGGAAATGTACTTTCAAATTACTTTTTAATATATATATAAATATGCCAGAAGGGAATCTATTTTTCTGTATAATTGATATGCATCAATAAAAATTAAAGAGATTCCTTTATTATTCCAAATATTTGTATATAATATATAGTCCATTATAGAATATATATTCTATTACATATACATATATGTTCTATTCCATACATTTATATACATATATTATGCTTTAGATATGAGGTGTCCCCCAAAAGTCCATGTATGAGACAGTGCAAGAAGTTTCAGAGGTGAAATTATTAGATTATGAGATGTGTAAACTAATCCATGGATTAACCAACTGATGTCGATTAACTAGGTGGTAACTATAGGCAGATAGCATGTGGCTGGAGAAAGTAGATCACGTGGGTGTGCACTTGGAGTTTACATTTTGTTTCTTGTGAGCAGAGTTCTCTCTCTGTTTCCTTGTTACCATGTTCTGAGCTGCTTTCCTCTGCCATACTCTTCTGCCATGATGTTCTGCCTCACCTGGGGCCCAGAAATATGGAGTTGGCTGACCATAGCCTGACCCTCTAAAACTGGGGACCCTAATCAACCTTTCCTCCTCTACATTATTCCTGTCAGGTTGTTTAGTTATAGTGATGAAAATTTGACTAAAACAGAAATTGGTGCCAGAAGTGGGGTTGTTGCTATGACTAACACAACCATATGGTTAAGAAGTCTTTGTGGTTGGTTTATTTGGGGAGGAATTTTGAAAAGTTTAGAGATGCAAACTGAACAATCTTTAGATTTTTGTAAGCAGAGCTTAATGGGTGATTCTTGGGAGGGGAGGGGTAAAAGACCAGAAAGCCAATAGACTTTTAAGAGTAAAGACTGGGCTTATGCCAGCCTCAGCAACGGCAAGGTGCTAAGCAACTCAGTGAGACCCTGTCTCTACATAAAACACAAAATAGGGCTGGGGATGTGGCTCAGTGGTTGAGTGCCCTTGAGTTCAATCTTCAGTACCAAAAAAAAAAAGACTGAGCTTATGAGGTTTCAGAGAAGAATTCTATGGAGATTGACTAGAGGTCATTCTTGTTACATTCTATCAAAGAACTTGTCTACATTTTGCCTGTGTCCTGAGATTTTCTGTGAGGCTGAATTTAAAGGTGATGGACTAATTAACTCTGCTTGTTCTGCAGGAATGAAGGGTGCTAGAGTTAGAGAGGCATGGAGTCTTCCACTGAGAGTTCAAGGGAAGGTTCTGAAGGCCAGGCAAAGTGTAGCATGTTCAGAGTCCTGTGGGCTGCCCCTGAGAGGGTGACACATGGGGATGTAAGAAGGCAGTGGAGACTCCTGTGACTATGAGATACCAGTTCTGTGGGAAATGCCCTTTGGAAAGAACATCACAATGCCATGTGCCCCAGATGTTGGATGACAAGCTACAGAACTTGTTTGCCCTTCTGTATTTCAGTCTTGCTTTGGTCCCCTTTCTTCTCTCTTTGCCACCATTTCTCCCTTGTGGAATAGAAACGTTAGCTGTGTCATTATATATTGGATATGTATAACTTGATTTTGATCTTTACTGGTAAAAACACCTATGAGTTTATCTTGAGTCTCAGATGAGATTTTAGACTTAAACTTTTGAGGAATACTAGACTATGATGACTCTTGAAAATGAACGAATGTATTGCATACTGTTAGATGGGCATGAGTTTTTGTGAGCCAGGGACAGAATGTTATGGTTTAGCTATGAGGTATCCACCAAAAACTCATGCATGAGATGCAAGAATTTTCAGAGATGAAATACTTAGATTATGAGAGGCCTAACCTAATCAGTGGACTAATCTGCTGATATGGATGAATTGAGTAGTAACTATAGACTAGTAATGTATGGCTAGAGGAAGTAGGTCATTGAGGATATGCCTTTCGGGTTTATTTTGTTCCTGATGAACAGATCTCTTTTTCTGATACTTTATTGCCAAATCCTGAGCTGTTTTTCTTCATCCATGCCCATCCACCCTCATGTTCTACCTCACCAGAACTACGCAATCTGTCGGCCATGAACTAAACCTCTGAGACTCAGAATCAAAATAAACTTTTCCTCCTCTACATCTTTCTCGTTGGGTCTTTTAATCAAAACAGTACAAAGGCTTACTAAACCAATATATATTCTATTTTCTATATGTTCTATTGGTTCTGTTTCTCTAGAAAACCCTGACCGATGGATGATTTTAGTACTGGAAATTTCTAGGAATCTAGGTTTTCCCCAGAGAACTGATAAGGAAGGAAAGAAAACTGTCCTGGGGAGATTTGTGGATGTGCCTTTTTGTCTGATGAAGTGAATTATAAGTTGATGGGCAGGAGGGACAGACAATTTTAAAGAGAAAGGGAATGAAAGGGGCAAACAGTATAAAGATAAAAAGAGACTTTGAAAACCCTAAAGGTTTCAGCAGAATGGAGAGAGAGATGTGTACTCAGTTACAAATAGGAGCCATAATGACAGAGAATTGGAAAACTAATTGAGAAGGCTGAAGCAAAACACAGACGGCAGAGGGAAGAGGGCAGAGCCAAGGGCCTAGGATGACAATCAGGAAAGTGGCCCAGAATGCCACTCAAAAGCCAGCAATGCATGCCTATCTGGATCTGAAGGATTTTTTGTTTTGTTTTATTTGTTTGTTTTTAATTAAATAGTTTTTTTCCATTTTGTGACTTTTTGAACAGAAATTAGCTATGTAGTTGACTTGTGCCTGCCTCAATATTGAAGAGTGTGTGTGTGTGTGTGTGTGTGTTGGGGGATCCATAACCTTTCCTTCTGTATCTTTACAGATTTTTAAACTAATAGACACTGCTGGAGAGCTGTCACATCCCAGAGCTCCTTTTAGACATGGACTTGTTTTGGTGATAAGACCTTGGATTTCTAGATGATGTCATAATAGGACAAAACTTGGAAGTCAAAAGGGAAAGCATCAGTTGCTTTTCTAATTTGCAGGCATGTGAAATATATTAACTAAAAGATGAACTGTGGTAACTTGTATCTTCAAAACACAACTAAGTCAGCCACGATGATATCGCATGTGTTCATCTACAGTGTGAATTTGCTCCTCCTCTGTTCAGGGTGTATTGGGTTAGTCATCTTGCAATCACTGTGACAGAAGACCTGAGATAAGCAAATTATAAGGAGGTAAAGTTTAATTTGGCTTATAGTTTCATAGTTGTCAGTCCATGGTCAGTTGGCCCTGTTGTTTTTGGGGACTATAATGAGGAAAAGCATCATTCAGGAAGCAGGTGTAGAACAAAGCTTCTCACCTCATGACAGCCAGCAGGCAAAGAGAAAGAAGGGAAGGGTCAGGTTCCTATGACCCCTCAAGGGCATTCCCAGGAACCTAACTTCCTGCCACTAAGCCTCAGCTCCTAAAGGTTCAACACCTTCCAGTAATGTCAAAGGCTAGCAGCAGAGCATTTGGCACATATACATTCAAGGGACATCTCAGATCCAAACTGTAGCATGAAGGGAGCAGAGAAGGAATGTATGACTTCTTTAAATATGGCAGAAGTGACCTCTTGAAATGTTTTGCCTTCGATCCTAAAAGGTGATACAACTGCTGCTTCATCCGTTGGAACACTCGTGCTTGACCTTTAGCTGTCAGGTAGGCCATCCACCTGCCCTGGGGCTGCCATGCTCTGAGGAAGCCAAGCCACATGGTGGTCAGTTCCCAGGTATGCACAGCCGTTCACAATCTGAGCCCTCAATCCATCCCAGCTGGGCACAGGCATGTCAGCGGAAGAGCCTTAGAGTGACTTCAGCCCACAACAGCAAGATATGGCCAGTCTTTGATTTATTCAAGCAGAGGCCCCAGATGTCATGGAATACACACAAACAGTGCAGTCCAAGTGGCTGTCCTCCAGACTGTGAGGATGTAATGAGAATCGTGGCTTCAAGCCACTACATTCTGGCTCCAGTTGTGATGTGCAGTGGTGACCAGAATATTGCATTTTGAAGAGTACTTCCTTAGGAGATACTCCAAATTTACATGCCCATCAGTACATAAATCAATAGGTAATCCAAGAAAATAAAGTCAAAATTAAAAGACATCTTTACATCCCTCTTGATAAAAGCAACCTGTTTTTTTAAGCCAGATATGCATTTTTCCAGATGTGTCTGTATTTTCTGTATTTATATAACTTATACATATAAAATAGTTTAAGATAATTTATGGAATACTGTTCATATTGTTCAAAATCTGCCTTTCATACCTGACAGGCTATTTTGGAAATCTTAATGTTGCAGCCTATATAAATATGTATTATTGATTTTAACAACCAAACTCACATTTGAAATAGGATTTCCATATGCTCTAATAAACCTTTCCTTCATAAAGACCTCTTCTTATGTTAGAGTAAAAACAGCAATAAAATTACCATAAATGATTCTGTTTTTGTCAAAATGAATATAATCCAGGCTAGAGTAATCATTACATAATTATTATTATTATACTCATTGTTTTTATCTGATTTTAAAAGAAATTAAAATAAAACCACTTACTTAGGCCGTAGCTCTGTGGCTACTAAGCCTAATGTGGATGTTGATTCTGACCGTATGCTGTTCCACATCATGGATGTTCAAATTCTATCGAAGCATTAAACGATTTTCACTATCAAAATGGTGCTTCAATTGACATGCACGTACTCCCTCTTCTTTGGGCCCACACACATGTATTTTTCAGGACACATGCCTGAAGAGAGAAATTTTATATTTAAGGCTATGTGTACTTAAAAATTTTGAAAACTATTCTCAAAAAAAAAAAAAAAACACAAAACAAACAAACAAAAACCCCATGGCCATTTACAATCTTTTCAGCAATGTATGTCTATTTCCCTTATATTGTAGACAATACCTGACAGTGTCAATCACACAAAATATGATAGTATTTTTTGCAAATGGTTAAAAACCTCTATGAGTGTACACATATGTGTGCTTGTCTTTGATTATACAAATATAATACATACTATAGAATGATACACATGGTACTATTAACCTTGATAACCTGGCTGTGATGATGGAGAGGACAGAAGAGAGTGACAAATGAAAAATGAAGAGATGGTTACATTTTTTTAATAAATTAAGCACAGATTATTTAGAAATAATGTTTTCAAAAGGATGGCATAACAGATAATTTCATAAAAGAGTAATACATAGCCTTTTCTACTGTGGTGCAGTTCCAGATCGCTACTGAAGGAAGCAGTCCCATTTTGTCCCTTACCCTGTGCTGACAATCGCCAGAACCTAAGTTGCTTTGGAGCCTACAGCAAGGTGTAGGTCTCCATTCAGTTTTAAGTAAAAGCAAAGCAACAAAAAGTTATCAGCTTGGCTATGTATAATGTGTATACATTTCTATTGAAAATAAGGAGTGTGTCAGCTCTGGTTTTGTCCTTGAATTATCTGCCTCTGTTTTCAGAAGATGG
The DNA here is from genome assembly GCA_004024805.1 of Geosciurus inauris. Taxonomy (NCBI): domain Eukaryota; kingdom Metazoa; phylum Chordata; class Mammalia; order Rodentia; family Sciuridae; genus Geosciurus; species Geosciurus inauris. The sequence goes on along the minus strand of PVHX01011027.1, from coordinate 6,996 downwards.
GGTCAAGGCAAGGAGTCCTTCTGCAGCATATGCAGTTAGAAGCTCTGTGGTATATGTAACCTGAACAAATATGCATTCATAATAAATGTTCTCATGTTCCCTTGGACATATGCAGCAACTGGTATAAACAAATCATTTTAAAGGGACATTGTGTAAACTGATAGATGCCCACAAAGGGTGAATATCTATTTTTGTTTTAATATATAAATAGATAAAGTCAGCTTACGTTCTGCACCATGTAGTGGAGCTTTGAGCTGGAAACGTCTTGGTGCAAAGCTTCAGTCACGTCTAATCTGATCACTGGTCTCATCATAAGACTCTTCATGCAGTTAGGCCTGGGCTCCAATTGTAAGCTGACCCTTCTCATCTCCTTCCTCATCTTTCCATACCTTCCCATTCTCCTCCTTCCCTGAAGTGAGTTAGGAGCTGTTGTCACATGATAATGAGCTTGTGCAATAACGGAGACATGGTTGGTGTGGAGCCAAGGCATGTGGCCTTGAATGTCGCTGGTTGGAAAGCAAATAGAAATTCAGCTAACTTAATAACTTATACTGGGCACAATTAACAGATTAGGGAGTCTAACTTACACCTTTTTAAGATGACCTTCAAATATTTCTATGTTTCAATTTTATACATATCTTCATCTAGAAAATATCCATCAGGCATGAAGAATACAAATCTGAATGAAGACCCTGCTAGCATGAATGTTCATGAATCCCATACCTACTAAGGATAAGAACTGCACAGACCCGGGAATGGTTTTAGTAATACTATTGTCACATGGCAAAAATGGCATTGTATGCTTATGCTTCAGACAGATTTTTACTGAGTAGAGAAGTAACAAAAAGAACTTTATCTGCCATCTTGTATTTATCATCCTGTTAGTGATAATTTATTGCAGAGTTTCATGTTTTTTCTTGGCATTATTTGCTAATGTACTTAAAGGAGACTCAGACTTCTTTCATTAGCAATAATAGAATTAAGAAACACTGAACAGATTCTAGTCTGTATTTAGGCCAATTCACATTCATAAACTTTTAAGCGTGTTGTCTTGTTCTAACATTTAATATCTCTTATTGGTCTTCACTCATTCTTCTTTCCTTTCTTCCTTTTTTTCTGAATCACAGACATTTCATGAACACATCTTATTTAGAGAGGAACTATAAAATAAGCAAAGATGAGACTTAATGTCTCATAATTTATATTTTATATATTCATATTGTGCCTAGAAATATTTAGTCAATAAAATGTTAGGACTAGAAATACATGAAAGGATTTAAACATTGCAACCAATTCTCTCATTCACAAGTGAGGAATCAAAGATACAAATAGGTAATGACTTATCCAATATTTTACTAGGTGTAAGTAGAAAAGCCATGAAGAGAACTCAGGTCTCTTTCCCATCTGGAATATTTCCTTTACTTTTAAATATTCCCAATTACAATTCAAAATTCATACAATGAAGACTTGTGCATATGCGTGTATACACACATGTCATTTGAAAGTCTATTATTAAATACTCATCTTAAGGGTCTCAAACTGACAGTGACAGTAATGTCTATATGTTCATAGATGTGATGGGCATGTGAACTTAAGCTTTTTTTCCTGCTCTGTGTGCCTGAGGCAATTGTCCTCCAAAGGAACATGGCCTCCTACACTCCTCTTCTTGAAAACTTTGCCATTTTTCTTTATAGGAAGTTTAGTCTTTTCTTCCTCTAGCAGAACCACGTGGCTTGAGAGTGACAAGTAGCCTCCTTGCAGGTGTCACTTTCCAAGAATCAACTGCTCTGACACATTGCTTCCAATTATGTTTGACAGTGTCCTTGCAAAAAGCTGTAGACAACCTTGTTCATCTTGTCACATGTGAATTGCACTTTCCTTGTCTGATTCTCTCTCTGCAGCAGCAGATATTAGGTTAGAACAAACCACACAGCCATGAGGGTGAATTAGAGACTTAAGAAGACCATCCTATGAGTGATTAGAACAACACTCTCTGGATGCAGCAAAGTGATCAAAGGGATGTGCTGATTGAATTCATTGGTAGGCAATGACAGGGAGTGTCATTGGGTGTGATGGCTCTGAATGGCATCGCTACGAGAAGTCTGCACCCACTCATTAATTTATACAGCAGTTGGGAGCCACATCTCAGGATGCTGAAGGAACCTGCCAATGTGATATCTGAGCAGCTGTCATTGAACACTGAGAAATCCTAGAGGAAGGAAAAAGTGCCAGGAGCTATAAAGGTGAGAAAGTGTCCCACTTTTTTAGAGTGAAAGATAGTTCTTATCCAAGATTACAGATTTTAGTCACTATCCAGAGTATGCATTTAAATTAATGTTGTATTTTAATATTTAGGACATACAAAGTTTCTAATGTAGGTACTTGAGAAATATCCGTTAACTGAGTTGACTCAATGAATGGAATTAACTATCCCTGCACACTTATGTGACCTTTTTGAAAGCAAGTCCTCCTAAACTTCTCAAGTTTTGTGTTTTTTCCTCCTTCCTCCCTCCCTCCCTCCCTCCCTCCCTCCCTTCCTTCCTTCCTTCCTTCCTTCATCCCTCCTTCCCTTCTTCCCTCCCTCCATTCCTTTCTTCCTTCCTTCCTTCTTTCTGAGAGAGTAAGTAAATATTTCATGATAGAACTAACATGGTGAAATGGTAGTAAGATCATATTATTTTTATTTGATTTGATGCTGATGTGACAATCCTTTCATAAGTACATAAGAGTGGTTTAGAGAAACAATTCAATGATACTCTTAGATTCATCCCATTGAGAATATTTCAGATGATGGCATGTGAGGTTAATTTAGAACACTTGGGATAAGCATTTGTACCAGAGATTTAACCCAGGCATGTTCAATCACTGAGACACATCTTCATCCCTTTTAAAATATTTTATTTAGAGATGAAGTCTCACTGTGTTGCTTACTGCCTTGCTTTTGCTGAGGCTGAATTTGAATTTGCAATCCTCCTGCCTCAGCTTCCCAAGCCACTGGGATTATAGGTATCTATCACCGTGACTGGCTAAAATCTGTTTTTACCAGAATTCATAGTGTATGTAAATCGAGTTTTATTGTCTAATTCATTTTTCTTATTCCCAGTTCCTAGAAAAATGATTGCTTGATACACATGCACAATGTAATTATGTTGAGTCAATGCACAAAGCCTGTAGAAAAAGGAGCATCCTCAGTTCTGCTGGATGTCCACACCTCTGCAGGTGTCTTGTCTGGTCTTGGAACTTTCGGGGTGTTGGTTCCCACTGAGCTCCAAACCATTCTGGAAATTCATAAGTTTCCATCTTTTTCTGTTGTTTGTCTTAGCATGTTGGGATACTGTGATGATCACCACGACTGGGTAAACAAATCAGCAAACATTTGTTTTCCATAGTTCTGGAGGCAGGGAGGCCCAAGATCAAGATGCCAGGAAAACTGTTGTTTGGTGAGGAGCTACTTCCCACTTTACCGACAGCCAGCTTCTTGCTATATCCTCACGTTCCAGGAGGGTTGAGGGAGTCTCTTTTATAAGGAAATATCTCATTTATGGGGCTTGTATTCTGGTGACTTAATTTAACCCTAATTACCTCCTGAAGTCCCTGTCTCCAAATGGAGGTTAAGATTTCAACATGTTGATTTTGGAAGGGCAAACATTCAGTCCAGAGCACTGTCCCAGCACACCTTTGCCCCTGAGGGGTTTAAATGCCTATCAAATATTCTATTGCCACTGCTTAGGTGGCTACCTGCCATCCCTGCTCATGATTCTTAATCTAAAGGACTCAGTCTCAGAAGTCAAAAAAAAAGAGAGATGGCTAATAATAGGGCCACTACAAGGACCAACATCCTCAAGAAAGCTTCTGCTATGGGATTTTAAAATTCTCAAGGTTGGAAAAACTTGAGCTTTGTGAGGGTGCTCATTCCCCAATGAGGAGCTTACCTCATGTCAGTGGGATAGATTTTTGAGATAACTTAATTACAAATGCAAATATTGCATATAGTATAATCACTATTATTGCCAACACTACTACCTTTACTGTTATATGTCTTGTTGCTATATAGTTACACCATCACAGTCAGTATTTCATGTTTCATTGCTGTGCAGATGATAGTTAATATAGAGTGACTAAAGCTGCTTTCCTCAGAAAGCCTTCCTTGCAATACTGGCCCTTGCCTGGCATTCAATAACTTTGATTTCCCTCATTTCTAAAATGGATAAATGTAGCTCCCTACACCTAAACTGTTTGTACAATCACACTGGTTTATGCTGAACATTTACTTTCTTTCTGGAGTCTGTAATATTGGTGTGTATGAGTCAGAAGAGTCCTATATGGCTGTCCCCAGTGAAGACCCTGTGTGATTGACAACATCTGAGACTTAGAAGTTTGCACCTGTCTCTTCTGGACTGAGCCCAGGTGTCCTTTACCTTAGCTGATCTTGGTTGTAACCTTCTGCAGTAATGAATCATAATCATGAGTGTGACTTTATAAATGCCTGTGAGTTCTCCTAGTGAGTCACTGAACCCAGGGGTGATCACAGTAATCCTGACATAATTGCAAAGAAGGAACCACACTGCCCACCAGAGTCCACTTGAAACTCACACCCTCCAGCTCCCTGAGATAGTCATAATTTCATTCTTTTAGATTCAACTTTTTGAATATTGCCTATTTGAGGACAAAACCACGTATGATCCTATAAAATAACATGAATGAAATGAGTACTAATAAAATAATAGTTGAAACATTGAGCTTGTTTATTTAATTAGTTGAGCAGATTGATGATTGATACGTTTATGTAATTACTCATCCTTAAGACTGGGCTCTATGATCAGTCCTTGGCATGCATTTCTCCTGCTAAAAAGCAGTAGACCTGGAATTTCAAACAAGCGTTTTGTAGCACCTGAGTCTTGATATTCCACACTACATGGACACAGTTCTTTCTAGATTTACCTTCCAATTAGGTCTTTCCATACCTACCTTAAACCAGCCAACCTCCTCCTCACACATCTCTGTTTTAGGATGATCTCTGTGTGTGTGTGTTTGTGTGTGTGTGTCTGTCTGTCTCTGTCTCTCTCTCTCTCACACACACATGCATACATGTGTGCATGCACACACACACACACACACACACACACACCTGTGTCTGTCAACCATATAGATCATATATGGTATGCATAACCACTAGCAATCATACAATCAGCCAAATTCAGGTCTGTTTCCAGGGGAAAATGAGACTACATTATGTTAGAGACAAAACTCAGTATTTTTAAAAGTAAAACTCTACAGTATGCTTTACTTTGTTCTGCACTGGTTGCTAAATTCCTTGAGAAGAGAGATTAATTTTAAATATGCTCAAGTTCTTAACATCATAAACAGGTTCTGATACATAATAAGCACTTAATTTTAAAAAGTTGTAGTTTTTAAAAAGTGAGTGTTGCATACAGATGCATCAGATGGTTTGGGAAGATGGAATACCATCTCAAGAGTGAAGTTCTGAAGCACACTATGCTCGGCAGTTTTGGACAAAGTGGTAGCAGTAAGTCCATGTTAGAGTCACAGCTAAGACATGTGATGCAAACTCAAAAAATAAACGACTCCAAACCGCACTGGGGAAAGTTATTTTATTTGTAACAATAGAAAAGCAGCTGGGTGGATCCAAACTATTGATCCATTAAGAAGTATGAGGTACATCTTTTCCATGATGTACTGAATGAAGAATGCAGGTGTTGATATTATAAGTATTCAATGGCTACTTCATTAACGCACACATATATGTGTATAAATGCATGCATATACACACATGTGGATGTTTTTTCATTCTATATTTATAGATGTGTGTATGTTTAAGCATGTGTGTATATGCATATATATACATATAGATGCATGTGTATATATATATATATATGTATATATATATATGATTAGTTAGAAAAGATGAATATCAAACTATCAGATGGAAAAGGTTGGGGAAAATTTTACCATAATAAATATAAATGTTATATTTCTAACCATGGAGAGATTATGGATGCTTTTTAGTGGTTTATAAGTATTTTTATCAATATGCATATAAGAAAAGACAATCAGTTAAACTGCTATCCTGGCACAGAAAAATATCCATGTTAAATCAAAAGAGAGAAGAAATGTAGGATTACAAAAGAGTGACTTGTTTATCAAGACTGTGTGTATTTTATGCATATTTATATATCTATATCAAGAAGGTAAGCTAAACTATGATTTTTTGGTGGTACATTTATGTAGGACATTGATTATCTAATTTGGCTCTTTCTAGATTTAAAAAATTTATTTACCACTCAGTGAGGGACTTTATTGTGAAAAGAAGAAAAGCAAAGCAAACAGTCTCATGGCTGACATAACAGAGCCACCTTCTCCTATGACGAATGCTAGGAAGTCAGTGCTTCTGCTTCAGAAGACAAGGTGCCAAAATAACTGAAAAGAACCAGAGGACTGCTGGTTCAGTAGCACTTTTGTCCTTATTAGGAAAGCGGGATGGGCTGCTCAAGGTGGGCCTTGTGCCCCTGTAAGGATACCAGGGTAAGCTGCTGTCTCACAGTGCCTTGTATCCATCAATGGATATCTTCTCTCCTATCTAATTCATTTTTCACATGAAACATTTGAATTTCCGCCCTTTTCATTTTAGGTATGTCTTACAAGTGGATAAATTTTTCCTCCTCTAAGTTGTTCTTGTCATAGCTACTCAAACCTGACTAATAGAGAAATTGGTATCGGGAGTGAAGTTGTTGCTTTGACTAACCTGATTATGTGGTTCAAAAAACTTCCTCACTCTTAGCCGGGCGTGGTGGCGCACGTCTGTAATCCCTGCACTTTGGGAGGCTGAGACAGGAGAATCGCAAGTTCAAAGCCAGCCTCAGCAATGGCGAGGCGCTAAGCAACTCAGTGAGACTCTGTCTCTACATAAAACACAAAATAGGGCTGGGGATGTGGCTCAGTGGTCGAGTGCCCCTGAGTTCAATCCCTGGTACCAAA